>JAMZEH010000047.1:4285000-4405000 GCA_024699665.1 Ostrea denselamellosa | reverse complement strand
TTAAAAATTGGGTTTCTTCAGTTGATAAGACATAATCCTTCTTCTGTGTGTGTCCAGCTCGGCGTAACTTGTGGGATTTTTACCAATACTGAACAATGTCTACTCCGCGATAGATACTCGACTTATTGACAATAAGTATAAAACATTCAGATAAATGAAAACTTTAATCGAAACAGCAGGGCGCTTTCGGGGTTAATTCTATGGTGAAGAAAAAATCAAAGTCCTTCCGTTCCTGTTTGTGCTTCCACCTTGAAAATTTCAACCCGAGGAACACTAATGCCCCGTTAGTCCGCCTGAGGACCGGAACTACATCGGTAAGGGGAGGGAAAGGGAGTGGTAAATTGTATTCAATATTATTCACCAGAAATTATCTTTAGTTCAGAATTATTCTGAATTGATGTGTTATGAATTATTATTCAGTCCCTCAACATCTGTCTTGAGCTAAATGCAGAATCTGGCGTCTTGACGGTCCATCTCGAGCTGTCAGCTGTTATATCGAGGAATCCGCCACAAGTCAAAATGTTGGACATTTTAGAAATAAACCGGTTATGAATTGGGTAAAAGTCCTGTCTCTGCCAGTAGAATATGTTCCCAAGTATCGCTACCCTGACTTTTTAAGATCCTGGTGAAAACTCAAGACAGATAAAAGCTGACGAGAAGTAAATGCGAGTGCATGCAAATTTTATGGTAATTATATGCAAAGTTGAGGGGTATTAATGAAAATATATTACCTACCCTGCCATTCAAAACAGTAACATATGCAAAGAGTGCGTTTATAGCAGTTTAATTTTTGAACTATCGGGGTTATTAAGAAATTCTAAAACCGATTACAAGTTGTAATTAGGTCGACGAACACAAAATTGCAAGTAATGAAATACCAGCTGTATTTAATACAACTTCTTAATGTAAACCAATTTAGGTCAAATAAAGAGTTTGAATTTCTCCGCTGGATAATCCAAGGGGACTATCTTTCTTCAAGCGGAATGATTCTTACGAATCTTAAAATGTAACGCCCAACCCCAGAAGTTGAATATACCTTACAGTTGCAGTCTATGACGTCACAACGTAAAATCGTAGTCTGTATGTTACTGAAACAAGAACACTTGATTAGATTTTGTTGCTTAAAATCACACTGATATTTCTTGGATAGATAATTTGGAATCAACGAATCAACATGAAGCTCTTGTCCAGTTTTCTTCACGGTTAGACAAAGAGATCACGTGTCGTGCTGTCATCTGGAATTAGAAATTTTCCGAATGACCAGCCTTTATCAAAATTTTCCAAAAATAACGGTTCTTTATGAAGACCGAAAACAAAGTGTATCGATCTTTTGGAACATGGCAGCTGGAACTTGCTCATCGCCTTATTAAATGGCGGCAGGTGAGTCCGGGGGATGCTGGCATATGTCCTCGGCGACCATTCCATCACAGTGCAAGGGAATCTGAAAGCTTGGTCGATCTCGCATGAACCAATAATAGTCTTATCTAGCACATGCCGTCATCATAAAAAAAACCTGCTTCCTTTGTTTGAAGCCACAAATGCTGTATATAAAAAAATCAATAAAAATAATAATAATAAAACTGTTATGTTTTAATTTTATTGACCAAGAAATTACAGTTTGCAGTTGTTCAATGAACAATGTAATTTAAAAAAAAAATCTTCACTTTGAATTCCTCGATCACCATTTCGTTACGATATGCTAACTGATATATTGCGTTAAATTCTATTGTGTTCATTTGATCAAACGAATCTCATTTCATTTTCTGTAAATATAGCACACAATAAATTACACATAAAAATCGAAAGTGTGCCGGAATCCATTGAACGGGAGAAATTGTCCAATGGAAGACTGTGACGGCATGTGCTTTAAGGAATACAGCAATAGGTTGATTTCATAACAGATTCAAATTCGCATAAGGACAAAGAATTCGTCGGTGTGTGTCGACATTTACCTATTATAGAGAGTGTTATAATGAAAGGCTAAATCTCCACCTGCTCGTAATAGATGGATAAAGTTGATCTATATCCACGTTGCAGCTGTATTAAAATTTGGGGGAAGGCATAGTTTTTGCTTGATGTGTCGGTATGAATAAAGATCGACCAATATTACAGAAGCGCGTGCCGACGTCGCACCTGCGGGCTCCGTTCCATTATGTACAAATTAAACATGATGATTCAAAACCTATAAGTTTACTCTCTTTGCAGTGTCCTTAGGGGGGAACAATGCCCTGGCCAACACGCGTAAGTTTCACCTGACACCCTTTTCATCGAAAGTGATTACCTCAAAATTTGGAGATCACCGGCCCCTAAGGCCACGCCTCGAGTGTTTTGAAACCTCTATCGTCTTTGATGCTGTCGCGTGCCAACATGTTTTTAAAAGATTGGTTTTTCTTATTGAACGCCAGCGTCTGTGATTGCTAATAAGTATCGCAATGTCTGATGCGATGTATCGGTATTGATGAAACAGGCGATCAAATAAAATGTCTGAACAGGCAAGCACTCGCCTCTTTGTCCCTCACGCGCGCACCTGCCCTCTACGAGACACGCTCGTGCGAAGTAAAACTAATTATGGACGTGCGATACAGAAATTTTCGATTGTAATGGAATTATTAAAGTTATTCAAACGAAACAATTAGATTTTGAAGAGCTGTTCCATTAAGGGTAGAACAGAAGTGGCTTCGTTCTTGTAGGAGAGTTTAGAGAGACATCTGTACGAATGAACACAAAGGGCAAGGAAAAGTCCCGTTAGTAGCGAAATAATCACCCACACAGGTGAACACGACAAGACACGGGGCTTTGTTTTGATAATCTGTCAACCCCTACCACCAGGTTATATCCTTACTAGGAAAAGGACAATGTCATAAAGCTATATACGCTACTGAAATCCTTCCTTGTGGAGAGTTGATCTTGTCTGTAGCTTTTGGGAAAAAAGGGAATTTTCTTTTTCTAATTTAAAATTAATGAAAAAACACTAAAAATTTTTAAAGTGAAAAAAAATTAATGAAAGTCACACTTCAACCGATTGATGACATTCTTATATGACCAAAGCACACACATACAAAACAATGTGAAATGTCTGAATATAAAGACTAACCCGTGTCCATAATTATACATATATGTTACTGAATAAGGCAGCGGGTTCAGAGCCTGGGTAAGCCCTCTGCAGAATAAGATGATAATTTCCAGTCATTCAATGGAAAAAAGCCAAAACAAAAAACAAACAAACAAACCAGCGCTCTCTCTCTCTCTCTCTCTCTCTATATATATATATATATCGTGATGTTAAGTATAAGAATTTGTCCATCCTTTAACAACGGAATCTCTTGGCGTATTTAGTTATGCTGGGTCAAGGAGTGACCTACTTGTTGCCAATTAAAAATCGTTTAGATTGTTTTAAAAGTCAATTACAATACTCTCTCCTCAGTCCGCACGTTTCTTTACGATTTTCTCTCGGGGGATAATGCTTCCACAACTGTTTTCGCTGCCACCAAGGTTCGACTCCCCGCTCCCTACCGGGCAGTGGTCAGTCATCAAAATTAGCTTTAATACCCACTAATTTGTACTAATTTAACCCAGCAGGGAGGGGCTGTTAGACGAGGTGTAATAGGAACTGGTCGTCGTAATACTTCGCACCTCGGAGAGGGACATATTGATTTTATGATGGTTGAAATGACAGTACCAACACGTGCAGCAATCACATCGATATGTAACTTATCACGTCGCACGTTATGAAAATGCCAAAAATCGCCGCGAAATTGGTCACACGCTTAGTCGCTGGACATGCCAACGCTGTCCCACAATCACTGACCAGGTTTAATGCCCAATCTGAAGCATATGAAATCATTTACGTCAAATACTGGGGGTTGGGGGGTTGGTTCAGTTTTCATTTTCCTGTCAACTTTGGATATCCTTTATAACTGCCTATATTTATGAAAGCTGGAAAACGCTGCTATATATTGACTATTTGCCCCCCCCCCCCCTTAAAACGAAGGAAAATGCCAAGATCATGTTTTGTAAAATGATTATGCGATTTGGTTTGGCTTTTAACCCTTCGTTCTTCAACTTTTAAGCGTTGGAGAAAGAATTATTCTACATCTGGAAAAAAATCTCCATGTGGCCATTTTTTGACTGGTTTTAATTGTCTGATGACAATACCTGTCTTCACAGTGTTGGAAAATCATTAGTTGTAGAATCGTGTATTACACAAATGTGCACTGTGTGTAGAATTATGCACATTTAATGTCATTACTAATATCGACTTCTTGACACTATCCGCGGCGACCTGCACACTGTCTGAGGTGCTATTCTTCTCAAAAGATGTATCTCCCCAAAGTCATTCACCAAAAGCCTGATATCTTCTATAGAACAAATAATACATGTATTCTAGACATTTAATATCCCTATTGTTGTATTAATTAGGATATTAATGACCATTTGATAAGTCAATGACGAATGGAAACAGGGCAGTTTTGACACGAGAATGCTATCAGCACGCCACCCGCTGAGGAGACCAGCGACCTTGTTAAAGATCAGTCTCCTTGATTCCACGAGCTCAAAGGCCGTTCAAAATTTTTAATTCAAAAGTTCGATTGAATCAGAGGACGCTGTCCTCTTTTGACATTTTTTCTTATTGCAAATCATTACTTGATCAGGAGGAACACTGTATGTTCACGGTTTAGTTACTGACAAGAAAAATTATCTAATCAAGGACTCGAATCCTCAAACCCACGAAACGGTTCTACCAATGAGCTATCAGGCCTGTCCAAACCACGTCACACAACCCCCATTCCATGGGAATCAGTGATGTCTTCTAAACATGCCGGTCGCAGTAGCTCAGTGGTATCTTAGATTTTGTTTCGTAACCTGGAGGTCGAGAGTTCGAGCCCCTCTCCATGCTGAGTCAAACAAGACGTGAACACAGGTAGTGATTCTCCTTTGTTAAATGCTCGGCGTATTACGGATCTGATAAAAACGGAGGTCTCGTATCGGGGCGGGTGTTGACCAAGTACGATAAAAAAACTTTCAGTGCCACGGCCCTAAGCAACTTCAGTTATGATACTTTACCTACAGTTGGTGACGTCTCAATACGAGTGAAAAATTCTCGACGGGACGTAAAACAACAAACCAACCAACCCTCGATTAATTGTATCCGAGAAAGTAACATGGAGAAAAAATGTGAACACGTACGATACATATGCCGCCTCCATAAAATACAAAATGCTAAAACAATTAACCGATCGTAGTAACCTTGTGGTATTGACGTTCCGTTTAACATAGGTAGTGACTGTTTCTTCGCCAAAACGCTCGGCATTAGTAGTGGAAGTTGGGTTTTTTTCTTCCGGATATGACCTTTGACCTTAAAAACGGAAGTCCCGTGTCACGATAGTTAGCACGATTAAGAGCCCTAACTGCTATGGCCACAAAGGCTAAGCATTGGTTTACATTTGTGGCGCTTCAAATACAGCTGGTGACGTTAAATATTTTCTAATGGGATGTAAAACATGGAAACACAATATCATGGTCTCTTCCGATGTTTAAGTGTTCGTATGTAAAACCGCAAATTTTATCTCCAAAGAGAGAATTTCTTTATTTCCGACAATCGGACATGCATTGACGTTCAACCATATTACAATAAATATACATGATTTTGTCCATTTGTAAACGTGTGTCGGCGATTCTTGAATTATGGATTAGTTAATCGTCATAGCCAGAGCTTTGTACATTAATCCGAATTTTCGTTTGCTCTTGATGACATTCTCCCCGTGTATTGTGTGTGCAGTAAGTTGGATTAACGGGATTTAACGACGGCCCGGTTTATCCGTATGGGGAAAACCTTTGAAGTCCATAAACTGCAATTCTATTACGCAGGATTTTATAAATCGCCAGTTAGTCCAGTCGTTTCGAGCATGCTTTTCTTGGTCAAGTTCATATACAAAGTCGCCCCGTGGGGACCCGGGGTTAGAATAGGTCCTCAGTACCTCCTGCTTGTCGTAAGTGGCCACTAAATGGGGCGGTCCTTCGGATGAGACCGCAGAATCCGTGTTACAATAAAGATCCCTCCCTGCTCAAAGGTCATAAGCGCCGAGCACGAGCCTAAATTTTGCAGCCCTTCACCTGCAATGGTGACGTCTCCACGCGAGTGAAAGATTCTCAAGCGGAACGTAAAACAATATACAATCAATCAAATACACAAGTCCATCTCTTATGAAATTACATGAAATGATTTGTATGTGTTTCGTATATTTCAATAATAATAACAAGATATTTCAAATCAATTTTCAAATATTTTATTATTGCCTTTTTATTCACACAGAACGTAGTTCCCGTGCTAAGATTTGGTCGAACAATGTAATAAGTACAATTCTGTATGGTTCACATGCACAAAATGACTCTTCAACATGTACAAACATTGCTTTCTACTACAAAGCAGTTAATCCTTCGTTCTCTTTATAACATCTTTGTACATTACACCTTGAAAATTGCGACCCATGAAACGAAAAGAGACCATAACCTTTCGTACAAAAAGTCTTATCCTCTAAAATTGCAGCGTTACGGGGATTAAAAATTATATTCTATCACATTTGTTTTGCGAGGATAAAACAAAATGCACGTTAGTTTTCTTTTGGTCGCCATTTTTACTCATCATATGCATATTGCATTGTAACTAAATATACAGTACCCGCAATTGTATGAAGTGTGCAATCTCCATTCATAATCACCATCTTTTCAATCTTTCATACGACTAACATTTCATCATTGGTATTCAGAAAAAATATCACAGATAAAAATGAAATTCTTTAAACTTGAAAGACACAGATTAAAAAAAAATTACTTTCATTACTTTTACTAATAAAAAAAAAAAAAAAAATGCCTTCAGGCTCTGGGTTTGCTTGAGACGTTTCATTGTTTCCAGCTCTGTACAATACAATGTTGACTGGAAAATCACAGAGGGGCAGAGCGAGGCGTCGGATACAGAATATATTACTTAAAAGATACACAAGAATACATTCTACTAACTCTTAATCCAAAAAGTTATTAAATATTTATGGATTTGTCACATAAACACACACCTCGGTAAGCTCGAAATTTTTTTTGTGTACACCTACAACTTGACAAAAAAAGTTTTATATATATATATATATATATATATATATATATAAATATATAAAATATGCATGCTCACCCTTACAACTATATATCTGTCTCGTGATTCTCAAAACTAGGCTGAGGTCACATGACTATATAGTGAGGCTATGGTCTTGCAAATTATGAGTGATGTAAATTCCATCACTTTTTCTATCGAAATATAATCACTTCTTTGTCCAGTGGAGAAATGGCACAGTTACCATTCCTTTTGGAAGGCAATATACAACTATCTGAGACAAACTTCTTACAACTTAATAAATTAATTCAAAAATATCAAAAATGCAACTCATTTTCAACTTTGTTGAAAACTATATATAATTTTGAACACATCATTCATGGTTTTCATGGTAATGAGAATTTGCTTGGTCAAACAAAAAAGAAAAAAAAAAAAAGGAAAAAAAAAGATGGAAATGTTTTAAAGTTATTTTGGTCCCTTCAAGACAATCCAGAATCTTGGACATGAAACTTTGATCCCTTTGAACACAAATTCAACATTTTTAAACTTGTTCTGTCAAAAATAGTTCATTGTTTTTGTATCAAATATATATAAATATATATTTCATATAAAATTTACACAGACTGATACTGCTGTATAAAAAATAGCACTATATTTTTTTTTGTTTTAACAAACATTGCATAACATACACATGACTGGACAAGGTTTTGCGACATAATTGTGATAAAATGAATTCATGATTGCCATGTTGTGATGAGAATTTAAAAATCCATGCAGAATACAGTTGGAATTTTTGTATTATAAGCACCATTACATGAATGCATTTTTAGTGATGCAGGTGGATATCTTATTTGAGAGTTAAAAATATATCATGATTGTAGGCTTTTTCTTTCTAAAACATCAATGTAGAAAATGAAACTTGAAAATGAAAGTAAACTAGTAATGGAACGATGAAAAATTGAAAAAAAAAAAAAATATGTACAAGGTAAAACCAGGCACAGAAAAGTTGTGAAACATTGAAACAGACAACAAGTTACACTAAGTAACAAATCGGAGCCCTTTGAAACATATCAGGCACAGTAACACCAGAAGAAAAAAATAATAAAAATTATATATATCACATATTTTTTCTTAAATTATGAACACATGGACTCTGGTGTCTACTTCTGGCACAGTCTATCAGAAATATTGTTAAGGCAGTGATTTCTGCTAAAGACCCACCTAACCATGTCACATGACCTTAGGTCATGAGGTCACTTCAAAATGATTGCTAAAATACTTTGAAATATAGGTCTGGTAGGGCAAAGGGTGCAGATCACAAATACAATAATAAACCCTCAGCAAATGCAACTAAAAAATTTCATTGGCAGCTCTAGGAATTTTGTTTTTTTGTTTGTTTTTTTTACTTTTTAACTGGTTGCAGAGGCAGTCACATTAAGAAATTAACTGTATAAAAGTATATGTAGTTTTAACAAAGGCATGCAGAGTACATTTCATTACAACACTAAAAATTTCATAACCTAATTGCTTAATATTTCTCTCTTTCTTTTTTTTTTAATATTCTATTTTTATATTTTTTAAATAACTAATGAAATTATTATTAAATTATTCATGCAAGAGAAATATTAAAACTAATTGTTTTAACCTAGGCTATTTTTAACACTAGCAAATTTTTTTTTGGGGGGGGGCTTTCTTTTTTTTTTCTCTTTAAAGATAATTTCAAATTATGAATGTCTTTAGCAACCAATACCATGATACCACCCCATTCCAACAATGATGGCAGAGGCCACAACACAACAAAAATACTAGGCGCTCCTCCACCCAAAGTCAGGAAGGGGTGGGGCTGAACAAATGGGGCTGGAGGGGGTGGGAGGTGTTAGAAGACAATATCTTGAACGTCTGTGGGTGTGGTGGGCTGTCCTTCATGCTGAACACGGTGGGTCGAGTGAATCTCCACTTTGGGTGGTGCCGAGTCTGATAACTGTGCCATATGTGACAAATTTGAAGACAGAGTTTGTTCGATCTGATCTTGACACGATTTTAAACAATCCTGCAAAAACAAAAAGGGAAAAGAAAACTTTAGAGAGGTATTGTTTCATGAAAAGGGTTTTATCACACAATATTCATCTACATCTTGAAATGAAACAAGAAACAGGAAAAACACTTCACACCGTCAGTAAACAAAGACAAGAAAGGGGGAAACGTTTTACAAGATGGAGTCTGTGTTCCCACACGATTGCCAGAGCCATGCCAGGTCACTTCTACAGCTAATAGGTTTATGTGACACTGAACTCTGGAGCCTTAGAACCTTATCAAATTGTCATTAACCTTCTGGCTGTGTAAAGTTTACTTAATCACAAGCCCAGTCTGTTTATCACCCACACCAGCCACTGGGGTGCTAATTGGACAACAAAGAGCCCGATTTTCTTTTGACTTTATCACTCCTACATAAGTAATAACCAAAACAGACTAACAATGAAAGTCACCAAATTTTTTTTTTTTTCTATTTAAAAAAAAAAATCCAAGCTGACACTAAGAATCCTTTTGACTTTTATCACTCCTCTACATTACAGTGTCAGAAAGAAATGGACAAAAGATATTGTCTTTCTAAAAAAACAAAAAATCAGACATTGAAAATCCAGACACCTACCACATCAATGTTGAGGATTTGATGGAGGTTCTGCAGAAGTTTTGTGTTGTCTGTTTTCAGGAGTCCGTGAGCCGCAGCTCCTACACTTCCCGCAGCTATCATGGAAGGGGGGTAGTTAATGAACTTGCAGTCTGCAAAAAAAGAGGGGGGAGGGGGGGTTAATTTCTGGTTAGTCAAATCACTGCAGTGACACAGTGTAAGCAATTCCCCTTAAGTTCTTAACCCGACAAACAGCACAAAGAAAATTAAAAGACTTTAAATTCCATTTCGTATGAGTTGTACATTTCCCACCATAAACAAATAGCATCCGCAGGTTAGGTAAATAAATGCTGATAAGTAATCCCTTCCTTCATTTATAGTCCCGTCTACATCTAAACCTCTTTTCACACTTTAATTCTCAATTTCCCACAAAAAAAAAGTTTTTCCTATTGTTGTGGTCAAGGAAAAGATATTCAAGCATTTCTATCCAAAATTTCTCAAAAGAATTTAAATGGAGACTTGAGGTAGATAATGGCCATTTTTAAAGGTGAGTTTGACATCATAGGTCATTTTTGATTAGGTGGCACTTGACCTAGGATCCTCTAAATACCCCCTAATCTCCCTCTTCCTGTCAACTCTCATCTTCTGTACTTTTACAACTGGAAGCCATCAGTTTTGTATAATCTTAAAATCTTTTATTATATATAAAATACATAAACGTTCTTCCATGTGACAGCTGCTGGACTTATTTCTCCTTTATAAATATTGTATCTAGGCTACAGGCTAAAGCAGTATGTTTGAAATTTTTTTTTATTTTTTTTAACTTCATTGCATTATTTCTTTATTCTTTAATCAATGAAGCTAAGGAAAGCAATCATTCTTTGATTAATTTTCTACTTCCAATTTAAAAAAAAAAGAAAGAAAAAAAAAAGTCAACTTACAAAATGAAAAGTTGCATTTGTTAACGTTTTTATTTCATCATTTACTTTCATCTCTTGCCTGTATAAAACACCTGCTTTGGTAATTTTCAGATTTAATTTGTCTTTGTTTGGATCTGATCACAGCAAGTCAACTGAAGGAATGTTTTGTAGTTGCAGGGACGCTATTTTCCACAATTTGACAGATGCCGGGAAAAAAATTTGTAAACAGCTGAGCTGTGTGGTGGCATTCAAGCCAGCAATGGGACAATGCGAACACAGGGGGCGAATCCAAGCATCACCTGTTTGCAAATGACGACAGAAGCCACGCGACAACTAATGATCGGGACAAACTATGACCTCAGAAAAGCAAATAACCCTTCACCTGAATTTTTTTTTTCTTCTATAAAATTTTATATTACAAAAACGGGACACAAATTAACACTCCTTTTAACAGTGTCAATGAACCCATTTTAAAAGAAAATATGAAATCAGAAGTTTTAATTTCTTCCTCGTCTTTTATGACATTGAATAAAGGCCATTAAATGCAACTTCTGAATTTAAACACCAGTTTTATACTAAACAAGGTCTATCCATGGGAGAATACTCCAACTGCTTTGTCCGTGGTCCTTTAATCCGTAACCCATTCTCCTGATCAAGTCATTCTACTTAATTTTAGGACTAATAAGATTCTAGTTCAATTCTAAATCTGATTGTTCCAATCAGGATTTACAGTGTTTCTTACAATAAGGCTGAAATAATGCTAAGGCATATGTCTCTCTCACACAAATCTCCAAGCTAAAGGGTTTTCTTTTTTAATCCTTGAGTGGGAAAAGAAGATTTTCCAATGTGAGTCATGTCCCAAATAGGATACAATGTTTGGTGATATACTTAACATAATTCTAAGAGTAAACTATACAAGAATTTCTAGGGCATTGTCCCCCAGATGCAAGAGGAAGTAGCTGCCATTGCTTTGTGTATGTTTTTGGCTGCTGGCCCTTAGAAGCTGAGGTTCTCAATCAGTTTATATGGTGGGAAAGTGGTGTGTTTACAACTCAGCAGTGAATGAAACCATGACCTGCACACAACAACCAGATTTCTACCTACAGCATGCATCCTTGCAAAAAAAAAACTCCCACACTCCAGAAGAGAATTCCAAAACACTTTCCAGTAGCACACACATCTCCATTTCCTCTCTTGCACTCAGGGGAAAAAAAACCTTCACTGATAAAATTTTGCATTTGAACTCTAGATTAGAGTATATATGGTTCTGGAATCTTACCTGTTGAACACAAGGCTATGAAGGTCTGCGAGTGTTTTTTAATCACATTGCATCGCTCGGGATCTGGACATATCCGAGACAAAATTTGTTCTAAAAAGTCATGTGGTGTCACGGCAGATAAATCCCACTTTAATTTACTTAGAACTAACAATTCCATTTCCTGGAAAATTAAAAAAAGAGAGAAAAGAATGTTAATTTTCATAATTAAAAAGTCATGTTAATGAAAAGGCATGTGAACATAAATGAGGCAAGCACAAGGAGTTCAAAAGACATTTACAACTTTTTTTCTGTGTCATCTAGGCATTTCATCTCTTAATATGAGACATCAACAAAACAATGATGAATAAACAGGTTGTATTATCAGACAGTGATCAAGAAAAAATTTGTGGTATGAAGGAAAAAAAAACAAACCCACTCAATATACCTGAATGCTTTAACACTGTCATATATAGGTACACATTTGATAAACATCTTCAGGCACTTTTGCTTACTAGATCACAGGTAGAATTTGCTACCATAGACAAAATTCCAAGTTTTATTTTTATTCTAAATTTTTATTAGGGGTAGAATGATGATTATAAATACAGACTGATATAGTATTTAAAATAGCCTCTTCAAACCCTTCATTACTGGACAAAGGGAAGAAGAATTTTATCATTCTAACATCATTACAAAAAAAATGATTCCCTGCCCCTATTCCAGCTTGTTGCCTTAATGTTTAATGACCCACTGATGTTTAATCAAACCAACAGCAGATTATATAAATCTATTGATAATATCCCTGCCTGTCCATGTAAATTCTTCATTGTGTAACCCAGCATGTGGTCAGGTATACAGACAGGTATTCCCAGTGTGTCTAGAGCCCAAACACAGGTGAGACAGGTACATAACTCTCCCTGCCCCAGGGGTAGAGTTTTCACACCTCTCAAACTCACCGTCAGTTCTTCCAATGAAATTGATCTGTCTGTATAAATGACGAGTTTCTCTGCAGTTAAAGGGTTGGTTTCTTTTAATTTGGATGCCAAAAACATGCACACGGCTCCCAATAGCTGAAGCCTTGTTCGAGGAATGTCTACCACTGAGAGGAATCGGTCCATGTAATTCATTGCCAAAGGAAAAACTTCCTCTTCGCACTGTTGTTCTTCACAGACCTGAAAATTAAACAGAGATTGAATTATTTTAAATCAAAATATTTTTTGTGAAAAAGAATCCTCAAAAATTTCATTCAAAAATGTTTGAAACAAAATGACAGACCGTCATAAATGCATTCGATGACAATTAAAATTTGATTTTTCCACAAATTATATTTTATTTTTAATTATTAAAGTATTAACTTGGTTGAGAAGTCATATATTTACATAGATAGCAAGTGCGCAGAATCAAACACCATTCACCACTGCTGGCGGCCGACAGTGAGATCAACTTTATGCGGATGCAGAAAACTTCTAATAAAAATTCATTTTTTGCCAAAACTTGAATTTTAGTTATGAAACACTTCAAATACAGTTCAAAATTGGAGGCAATTGTCTTTTCATTGTTTATTTATCGAAAACAAACTCTCAGTAATCGCTTTTATGGCAAAAATGTGCATTTTCCACCATGAAAAACTTTAAAGTAGAGAAAATTTGTAAAAAATTTATTTCACAATAAAAATTTTAAATTTTTAATATATAACCTTTCTCAATATGTATTCCATAAGGCTTATCTAAAATATCCAGGTTTCATCGATCGAAAATATAGTTTTAAACACTTTTTGTGATGGTACCCTATTTTCTTAAAAAAAAAATCATCTGGCCGCCATGTTTGATATCGGCTCGCGCCAATGCAGAATATACGTGGTGAAGAAAAATTGATTGAAAACCGACAGTTAACACAATATAAACATTTCCAACATAAAATCATAGGAAATTAAGTGAACTTTTATTAGACGACATTGTCAGTATCATATATGAATGAAATAAATATGCATTTTAATTTCATTTGCAGAATGTAAACTCCATGCCCTCGTCGGCTCGCCTCGTGAAGGTGACCGACATTCCTTTGCATTCTCACATTGATAATTAGCATGCAATCCAAATTAATGAATTAAAAGAATTACCTCAAGCATCCATTGAGCGACCATTTTCCTCATATAAGGTTTAATGTCAGTCTGAACACAAGAAAAATAGGTGGGCGACGGCATGTACCGGTCTTCTGTATGCAAAAGATTCTGCAAGACTCGGTAGTCTTTAAGAAGCACGGGGTCCTCATATGCTCTTCTTTGAGATTCCGTTTCACAGCACATTAAATTCATGTTGGGTATTTTAAAAATGTCCAACAGAAAGACAGTCTTTTTAAATGGTCAGTTGAGCATTTAAACGTATAAATACAACGTAACACAAAATTCAGATTCCACACAGTAAATAAATTAAAATGTCCAGTATATTTTCGTTCACAGCGTATTTAGTTTGTTGTCCGAGGATGTATGTCTATCCGGTTTATATATATAACCGTGTAGCTCCGATGAGAGCTCAAACGGCTAACAATCCATTCGAACCAATAGCTAAAATATATACACCCCCGTTTCGCTGAGAACCCTTGCTCTGAATGACATAAAACTTCTATAGTCCAACTTCGATAGAGCGCATGCGCATGCGTGAAGGTATGGAGAATTTGCATCTGATATTGATATATTGATTAATTGGAAGAAAAATATTGCATTTTAAACATAAAGTATGCTCACTGATTTATCTAATAATTATAGAACTATGTACATATTTCGCACGTTTCTCAAATCGGTTGTTAAACATTTAAAAAAAAAGAAAAAAGAAAAAGGACGTGATTATATTAATGAATATTCATGATATGTGACGAGTCGACTTTAATAGCCGACAGAGAACAAAGTATAGACCTTTATTTCTTTTCTGTTTTTCTTTTTCTTCCTTTTCCTTCCTTTCTTTTTTTTAAAGTCTAACGTTGTGTATCAAATATGAACATGTTCACTATTCGGATTTCTTTCGTGCAAATGTACGGATATATATATATGTATATATATATAAGCTATATGGGAATCGGACATTTTGTGTAAAGAACAGGTTTCTTAAAAGTATGTGATCACATTCATTATAGTGTTGGGAAATATCAAGAAATAAAATGTTTTTAGTGAATGTTGATATGATAGATTGATCGTTGCCGAGCTTATTTTCTATTTATAGAATATATAGGACATCCGAATTTATATCAAGAACTGCAGACATTTTTTTAACACATGACGAAGTATGAATGAACGAAGGAAGGGTATGTAGTACTCCCTCGCATGAATGAGGGGCAAACTACCGATAAACGATTGGCTGGTGTGATAGAAGCTCCGCCCACGCAACAATTTAATATAAGTAGTGTTGGGAGTCGCGTGCAGGGGTAAATTACCATGAGGTGTTTGATATTGTTTTCATTGAATTACAAAGCGAAGCGAATAATTGTACCCAGAATAGAAATAATCAAATGTGATAGCTTTAGATTAATAGAATTGAAAAAGAGTTTTAAAAATAAAAATCATATACTGAAGGACACTGGTTCAGCCTAATTAAATTAATATATTGTTGATGATGAACGGCAGTACAAGTACATTTTCAATGCATTTTGATAAATGTTTGCTGCATCGGAATATATATATATATATATATATATATATATATATATATATATATATTCAGAGAGAGAGAGAGAGAGAGAGAGAGAGAGAGAGAGAGAGAGAGAAATGTGACTGGAGGATGATAAACGGATTTTAACATCTCTCTCTCTCTCTCTCTCCCTTTATTGAGGGCGTCATCACAGTAGTTAGGAGGGAATACACACATGTATTATATTGTAAATGCAAAAAGTAGATAAATAAAAACATCTTTTATATCGTAGATAGCTCTAGGAACACTTATAAAAGTTTGTCCAATATACTCTCAGCCTCTTTCAAATTGTGGACCTTTTTTTCTCGAGAAAATATCAGAACATATCCCCACATTACTTGTACCTACCGATCAAATATCTCGCATCTAAATCTGGGAACGTAAACGCAAGGACAGAATGTTTGTTGTATGGTTCACTTCTGTCCTCACAAAGCAGTTCAAGTTGTGAAAAAAATTCTCAGATTACACGTTCTCTCTCTCTCTTTCTTTCTCTTTCTCTCTCTCCAAATATGGATAAAAGCGTTGGGAAAGGGTCAGAGCGATCAAATAAATAAATAAATAAATAAATAAAATAAATTAAAAATTAGACTTGAAAATTTAAGAATGCACGTGATTTCTCTCTAAAGAGAGGTTTGATTCATGGAACTTCGAGTCGATGTCGAATTGATGAACACGCTTCGGTTTCTTTTGACGTGAACTGTGATCAAAGTTCGATAACAAAATCCAAGACAACCAAACATATCAATATGAGTTGTCTTTCTTGGCATCACGACGTGTTCAGACTTGTTATGTACAACATAATGTCAACACATGTATACATCACTTACTGTGACAAAAGACAGCAACAGTACCTACAGTCTCCAAACTTCCAGTACTGTACCGGAAATAGATACTGTCTGGATTAAAGTTTCCATAGGGTCAAGTCTATGCAATGTTCATTTTGGTCTAAAGGTACATAACTCATGGAACTCTTATTTCCACAGTGGTTAACAATGTACAAAAATATCAAAAACATGAAAAATACTTAATTATGACATCAATCATATTAAATGTGTACAGTCTTGTCGCAAGTTAGATAAATGTGATCATAGACAAAGAGACCAAGAGAAATCTTGCCATATTTGATCAAAGCAAGGAATCAAACAGGGAACCTTACTTTGTTCAGTTTTGTATATGTGTCAATTAAATTGGCTGGACTTCTATGTTTCCTATGTACCAAATTAATGATTAAATAACCTATAAGATTATTGTATTCAAATACAGAGACAGTATAAATGCGTGTATGACAGACTATAACATTTCTTCACATAGAAATATTTACATGTTTTTGCCATTAATATCTTTACAATTTGTACTGAAGCGCTAACGTGCTTTGATGTATGCCGGCATAAAGCGTCACAGTTCATACCCTTATGTATATTCAAACAGGAAATTCATTTTTAAAATCTATCTCGATAACAAAAACAATAATTTTTTAAGAATGTTTTTCTCATGTTGGTAGGAACAATGTTTTCGATTGCTTAGTTTCAAGTTAAACCCCGAAACTTGCACGTTGCATATAGTTCAGCCCAACACGTTTCATTTGAAAGAAAAGGGTAGATGATTTATAATTTGGCTAAGTTGAAAAAATGAAATCGAGAGGGGTATTTCATAGTGATTGAACATTATTGATAATCATGTAAGAATAGTATTTCTTATCGAGAACGAAAATACAGACATTGCGTTGTAACATACTTCTGTATTTTCTATTTATGTTGAGAGGAAGTTAGTCCGATAAGGTATATCAATGGATTTTTTTTTCAACCTCTGCTAAAGTAATGCTCAGTCTTGATTTTGTTTGTCTGTTTTTATTTTGTTTAACGTATTGTTTTGTTTTTGGTTTGCTTACAACTACAGTTAGTTGCTTGATTTTAATATACGGGGGTTGCATTTTGCTAGTAAATATTTTCATAACTCGGAATATAATCGAAATGTTATGTTTCAAATAAGATGACAAAAGAAATGAATCAGAGGAAAATCTCCTTATAAGAATATAAATATTTAGGAAAGAGATCCGCGTAATAGGCTGTTGCGTATTAGTATGTATAAGATTATGTAAAGAAAGTGATATTAAAAGTTGAATATACTTACAACAATAGATATATCCTGCTGGAAACCCTTCAAGGCTATTTTACTGCAGCTTCCTACGTCAGCAGTTTGAATGACATCCGCCTTAGTGTCCAACACATTTCCGAAAATAGGCCAATTATAAGTTTTTCGGGAAAAGAGGGAAAATCCATGCACTGTGTTCAAGGTCTTTTTCGTCCATACAACGCGACTAATTTGATTTGAGGTTGCCGAGTTTCAAACTCATAGCAGCTCCACTCAGTACCGCTTATTTCCTCTTTGTGATCCCTAATGATTTTAATCTAGGGTGGAGATATGTATTTACCAAGTTTTGACACAAGTGATGTACCATTTAATGAAAATATACCGTAGCTTTGCATTAACAGTTCTGGGAGAGAGAAAAATATAATTATATTAAAAATGTTGTGAGGGATAGCATATTCTATTAGTCGAAGCATTGGTTTCTGAATTATGAATTTTCTAAACGTTATTTGTCTCTCATCGCATGACTAGGTTCAAAATTTTAAGTATAGATGACGAAACTGGGGCTAATGATGAAAAGGTTACATAACGAACAGTGTACACTTTCATAAAGTCTATAAAGAATACAAAATTGAGAGTAGGGCAAACACGGACCCTGGAGACACCAGAGGTGGGATCAAGTGCCTGGCAGGAGTAAGCATATCTTGTTGACCGATCGCACCCGCCGTAAGCCCTATATCTTAATCAGGTAAACAGTCCAAAACCAGCGTGTAAAGAACGGTCTAACAATTGGTATATCTAAAAGTAGACGTTATCTGAGGGTCTGTCTCCTATGGTGAGTGATTCAATGACCATGTAATGACAAGGTATTGCCGGTGCGACACGAAAAGCAAAACACACTCAGAACTGTATTGGTTTGTATTCAAACAGGATATGATGCCTTTCGCAAATGATTTTGGGTTGAAAGGAAATCGAAAGAAGTTTGGTTTTTTGGGGTGTGTGTTAAGTTTGTAGATATACTTTTTGCCCCCCCTCCCCCACCCTATAACCACCGAAATGCAATACAACCTCGTTGGTGATTTTTGACTTGAATTTGATTCCGAGAAGTGCAGAGGTGGAATGGAGGAAGGGAGGGAGAGAGAGCTATCCCATATTTCTAACACAGAAAATTATTAGTTATTGACAGACAAACTTGCGCTCTTACTTTCGATGGTGATTTGAAAAGCTTATCAAATCTTGTCATCACATTTAAAGAAAACAAAACCCAAATCAGTTCCTCTTTTGAAACAAAAGACATCATATATAGTGTTTGATAATATATTTTGCATCGGTTTTGAAAACCACTTCAGGACCAAAACTAGCCTCTTATGTCATGCCTTCGTCTTTTGGAAATTTCAGGTACAATCATATATAATTTAGTATTTACTACGGAAAAATAATCACCCTTTTCGTCACGAACCATTGTATTTTCCGTTGATTTTTTTTTTTCCCACTGAAGACTAGTTTAGACGATGCATTGGTTTTTAACTATTTGATATATCTTTAATTCGCTCTTAAATGCAGAATTGTCCATTCTGACATGAGTTTAACCTTCTTCACACAAGGACGTGGCAACGAGTTTGTACAACACTGTAAACGTACTTTAAAAAAGACAATGGAAGAGAGTGTCCTTGTTTTTGTATTTATATTGAAAACTGATACCAAGCTCGGTGGAAATTGTATTTAGGACTACTCATATAAAACCAACTTTGTATTGACTAACGCATGACGGTCCACTATAGATAACTGTTTTAAATTAAATTTAGTAACAGTTTTCTATTATCTATTGACAAAATGAGACATATTGTATTCCGGTATCAGATCCCCTGGGTAGCTCGGCGTTTAAGAAGAAACACCTCTACCCTTCTCCAGGTATAAGAAAGGAGTATATAACGCTTGATATATATCATGATATATGTGACTTTATTAACCGCCTTGTTTGTATACATCACAGATAACACTATCTAGACAAAACAAAACAAAACTTCTGAAAAAGTGTAGCGACATCTATGACACGATCAAGATGTTCATTGTTGAAAATTATTAGAGTAAAAAGTTTAAATGTATATTATTATTATGGAAATGAAAGTTTTGTAATTGATTGAAGTTTAAGGATCTATTGATTTTTCTGTCATTGCGTTTGAAATGTAAAAAAAAAAATTTCTGCCCCCCCCCCCTTTTTTTCACTACTACAAGTAGATACTGTAGAATCTTGTTAAAAACATCGATCTTGAATTCTACTTTGAATTGATATGAATATATTTCATGAGGTGATTTTCTATTCAGGGGCAATAGTTAAACTCGATCGTGAAGTTGTATAGAGCCCTTTTCAGCGAATTTAAACTTTCCAAATTCAGTTCCTTATCAAATTTTTTTTATTGAGAATTACAAACATCAAAGGTTTGCTAGTGACAGAACATTCAAACTAAACATTTATTCTTTATTATCTTCTATTTTATGATTCAGCTTGGTTTTTCCGTTTTTTATTTTTATTTTATTTTACTTTTGGGGGAGGGTGTGTGTGTGTGTGTGTGTGTGTGTGTGTGTGTGTGTTAATGTATAGGTTTTCATATCAAGTTGAAATATTACATGCGCGTCACGGTGTTTGTATTGAGAAATATAACTTAATTACAACAATAGTTTATCATTGACATGCAAATAGTACGCTATACAAGTCCCAGATAGACATTATCCATTTTTAACATTGAAAAATTAGACACAATCTGCCTGTCATCGCCCGTGATGTCAGCGTGGTCTCTCTATGTATATCACCAATTCTAAGAAAAAAGGAATGTCTGATGGACAGACTTAATGTCATCGCATTTTCTCAAATGCCGGGTTTGGGGTGGGGTAGGGTGGATGGCAATACGGTAACAATGGCAACGGAAAGGTTTAATACTGTACAAATTTATTACTATTCTTAGACCTCAGTAATCTCAATTAAAAGTTTAATGAACTAAAATACACACTGTGAAATCAAGGTCGCCTGATATTGAAATAAGAATCATTTCTATATAGCACAGACGGAGCAAGAATTTTAAAAAGTCTAATCTAACAATGAAGTTTGTACTTTTTTATAATTTTGTAATTTAATATAAATGTGTGATCCAGACTAATGATTATTTAATTTAAAATTAAACCCAAAGGTTTAAAAAATAGCAATTCGTTCAAAGCAAGAACAGCACGAACAAAGGAGACGCCCCCCATGTTTTGGCGGTTGCTGTGCAGTGCATTGTATATAGAAATTCTGAGCTACTAGGGCGCCTTTGAAGAGGACGGAAAATTTTCTTTTTCCAGCTCATCCATGTATATCCTCTGAAGCCAAGGAGAAAGCATTTTAGTTCAGCATTAAAGCTGACTGTTATGTGTAATATTAGAAAAGATTTGACCCAGAATCGTCTTTGATGTAGGAATATCCTAGTATCGCATGCTTTGTAGTGTCGGATATTCTGTAGACCTATTCGTAGTCTATTTGATAATAAGATCAACCCTCCTTATAATGCTGCTGACGGGAAGTTAGGAGGGTATCACCTTAAAGACAAAGGATCCGAGTTCAGAGCATGGGGCAATCGTCTAGAGCTCTAGAAAAATTGGAAAATTAAAACCAATTGTTATTACCACACTGAATTCTTCTCCATTATAAAATGAAATATAGATGTCATCTGTTATTATCTAACAAACTATGGGTACACACCTTAAAAATGAAACAAATAAAATTTCCGAAATATCTCCTTTTTAATCATTTGAAAGACTGATTGTTAATTAAGTTGGGAAGTCAGACTATTTATCGTCTGCTGAGTGAAGGTCAGATTATTTATGTTCAACATATTCAAGGACGAAATATATATTTCTGAAAAAATACAAAGCCCCACCTAGCTCTCTCAGAATCATAGGCCGTCCATCTACGTAGCCTTGGGCCACGGCTGCCACCCGGCACGTGTGTTTTCCCACTCTTGGTAGACAAAGTACATAAAACAACACGTAAACATATTATTTTGTATTGTCTCAAATTACTAGCGTACACCAGATAAGTAATTAACCATTTCTTTCAGACAATAGAATAGATTTAAAGCGCCATCAGAGTTGACCCCGCTAACAGCATGGTCTCTTCTCCGACTGTAGGCCAGGGTAGAAGTGTGATTAGACTCTCATACTTCAAATGAAAAATATTTATTAAAAAAAAAAAAAGCACTGATATCACATATTAAATCTTACTTTCGCATTTCACTTACATTACACATATTACTAAAACAATGCCAGTGCCATGTTCCGTTATTACTCAGAGACAGTCATCGTATCAATGTAATATACAAATATTTACTTGTACTTGCATATATGTATAAGACCTCTTCCTATGACGTAATCGCAGAAAAGGGTAATTGTGATATCCATCCGCACCCTTATTACCCCATCACTTCCGGTGCGGAGGCAACCCGTAACAAAGGAGTTGTTGTATACCTATCAAACGAGAAACAGAAACGATTAACAATGAACCAAAGTAGCCGATTTACGCTCTGAACTTTTGTAAGAATAAAATCAAATCAAATGCACTCTTTAATCAATAGTTCATACAGAGGCCGATAAAAAAAAAAGATCTTTTGTTTCAAACAGACCTAGTTTGTTTTTAGTGTACTTAACGAAGAGTCGGAATGACATGAAATAAAATTGCTCGGTTTATACTATGCAATAATATCTACTTGTATATTAATGATCCACCGACAAGTAGAATATCAAACTGGGAAGACTCTTCCCTTCCCTTAGAATTTGATTACACCTGAAAGAAAAAAATGGAGATCGAACGTCTGTCTGTCTGTCTGTCTGTCTCTCTCTCTCTCTCTGTCTCTCTCTCTCGTTCTCTTTCACACACACACACACACACACACACACACACACACACACACACACACACACACACACAGAGAGAGAGAGAGAGAGAGAGAGAGAGAGACTAATCCAATGAAAGGAGACTGATAATCAATACACATGCAATTAACATTAAGGTATTTTCAAATTCTATTTACGTTCTGGTCGCCATTAAATTGTTTTCTTTACGCCTTTTATCTGATATCAAGTGGATTAATGTGTTTTTTGAGTCCATAGATTATTGTAATTCCATAAATACTCAATGTTTTTGTAAAATTATAATAATATTAGTAAGAAAACAAAAACGGCGAGACGAGCAATGACACCCAGCTACACCTTAATTAACAAGCATTTGAAAAGGGATTTCTCTGGCTTAATCCGATTATATGCGTATTGCATGTAAAAATTTATTTAATCAGCTAACTTATCATGAAATAGGACAAAAGTTCTCCAGCTGATAAAAATTCCCTAAAATTATATCGATCATTTCAATTTCTGGGATGTCGTACATATAAGCCTTTCCTAATTAGCATATTTTTGCATACGTTTCATTCACAAGCGAATCATATCGCACCACCGAAATGTTAGAAATAAACGCTTATTTATAAGCAGATAATCAATATACCTATGTAGAGTCCATTGACGATAGATAAGAGCACCCCTTTAAAGCAAACTGTCTTTATATAATTCCAAATGGTATCTCAATGCAATGTCAAATCAGGTTATGCTTAATGCTTATGAAAAGTTTAATGTATAATGGCATTTTGAATTAAATGTTTTTTGTGTTAATTTTTTTTCACCAATGGAATAAAGAAATTCAATTCGGTATAAATACTAAATTAGTGTAATTTGTATATGTTGTGTACGGAAGGTATTCAGCTGTACTATAACCATACTTTTTATGGGAGTTTGAGCAGAGGAATGCAGACTCACCAATGCTGATCACGTGGAGGTACACGGTCCTATATGAGACCCACCCTCTACATGCGTAGTTAGAGCTAAGGTTGCCTTGGCACCAAACTGTGTTGTATTGGAGAAATATATGTATACTAAGCAAACACTTCCCATCGTCGAGCAGGGCTCTCGTAAAACATTGAATAAACATTATACAGATATTATTATATTGCATAGCAATGAGTAATGACGGAAATTTCAAAGTTCTCAAATTATGATCATAGTCTTAAGATTTTATGAGAGACAGAGCATTGATTGCTCAGCGAAAAACCATCAGATAGATGACAAAGAGAAAAGGTATATAGACTCAGCGAACTCATCAAAATATAACCATGAGAATCTGTTGTCATGCGAACCGCTGTCTGTATGTATCACTCGCACCAACGCACCGTGTACATCTACTCGAAAGAATATAAAGAAATGAACAGAAATTGATTGGCTTCTTTTCTCATTTTTTACCACATGGGATATTCAGTGACAGAGAAGAACTTGCAGGTTTGTTTGACTAACTGAATCGTGGCTCGTTTTTCAGTGTCATCGTATGTTCCTTCAACAGAGCTGGTACTCTCTACCCAGCGCATTCCACTGTCTTAGCAAAAGACAACATCTCGCGGAATCTCGTAATCAATGAAGATTGGTAGAAAAGAAGGAGATTTTTCCGGAATTATGAATGTTGCCCCGGCTTACTGATACATAGACACACTACTATTATCATTTTTTTCCCCAATAGATTTCTATATTTTTTCACAATTCGAAAGAGAGAGATAAACTTTTAT
Source organism: Ostrea denselamellosa (assembly GCA_024699665.1). Lineage (NCBI taxonomy): Eukaryota > Metazoa > Mollusca > Bivalvia > Ostreida > Ostreidae > Ostrea > Ostrea denselamellosa. Next base: position 4,380,691 of record JAMZEH010000047.1, on the reverse strand, counting down.
AGATGTCCCTTTCCTATAGCTATACCTAACATAGTACATTTTTGCCTTTAGAATAACATATGTATGTATTCTCTTCTAGACATAGTGAGGACGTCCTCACTATACTGATTTGGTCGGAGAGAGAGAGAGAGAGAGAGAGAGAGAGAGAGAGAGAGAGAGAGAGAGAGAGAGAGAGAAATAATGTATTGAGAGAAAGTGAGGAAAACCCCAAATAATGTGAAGGAAAATATGATCAAATAATGCAATGAACAATGAATTCTTGAATAGGAAAAAAACTCATGCATATTTACATAAAGACTTTATTATGCGGGGCTTTATAGACTTAATTCAAACTCTAGGTCCATTTACATGACCAAATATATCTCATCGAATTCTCCATCCTTATCAGAAAGTGATACATAATTTGGCCTTTTATGGACCATTCATTGCAAATATACACGGGAATATAACACCTTATCTTTCCACATAAAGTCGGCGACCATCGGTTCCCCATCTATCACGACCCGGGGTCTGTCAACCTCTAAGTCAGGTCCGTCTTATCTGAAACTGGACTAAGACATCCAAATCTCGGCTTCCGTGAAACGGATTACAGTCAGAAATACTAGATATTGTAGGTAAAATCAATATATATATACCCACTATCGTGAACTGGGCTGGTATTCGTGTCACAAGTTAAGGGGGTTTATCTACACACGGGAATAAAGAACCGTCGGCAAACTTCATCAAATCTTTTCTCTTTTCAACGTAGTAGATAAGTTCATGAGGCTTTATTTGATTGAAATACACTGAATTCTCTAATTTGATAAACCAAGATTAGAATTAAAGGTCCCTTAAAACACGTAAACTACATTTTATTGGATTTTAGGGTCTTTCAATGTTGTATGTCAGTTTTAATTCACAGATTGATTATCGCAAAACTTCCTCGTTTTCCTATGATTACACCACTTGTCTTCACTGTAAGCTAACATTTTGTATCTACATCTTTCATAGGCTGTAGGTCACTTTTATGGGGTCGTAACTGTGAGGACAGGATATTTGTCCTCACAGAGTAGTTCCGTCCTCACAATTTCTGTCAAATGGTTAAAATTTGTCCTTACTTTACAGGTTTTACTGTCCCCCTCCTTCTCTCTCTTGGCGACCAAACCTGTAAAGTGAGGATGCCCTCACAATTTCTAGAAAAGAATATACACATATGTTATTTTACAGGTGAAAAAGTACCATGTTAGGTATAGCTATAGGGACACCTATAAAAGTTTATCTAGTGGTCGCTTTAGAATTACGAAAATAATGGTTTTAAGGGACAATATTAGTAAGGACATGTCCTTACACCTCTTGTCCTCACTAATCTGATAATTTTTATGTACATCTTTCATATGCTGCAGGTCAATTTTATGAGGACGTAATTGTGAGGACAAGAGTTTTGTCCTTATAGTGCAATCCTGTCATCATAATGAAAAATTGCTCTCACTTTACACGTATTCTTATCTCTCTCTCTCTCTCTCTCTCTCTCTCTCTCTCTCTCTCTCTCTCTCTCTCTCTCTCTCTCTCTCTCTCCGTTATTTTATCTTTTTGTATATACATGACTACGTACATATATGTATAAGCCAAGACTTAAGATCTCAGCATGTGCAATCTTCAAAAAGCTCGATGTCGTTTTTGAGGCACATACAATTTTTCCTTTTCACTGTTAGCAAGTATGTAAGACATTTGCCCATTTAAGGATCGATAATTTTGATATATCCACGTCTTGTACTTCTCTTGCGTGTACATATTTTGAAATTTGGATGACCTTTTCAAATAAAGGAATACTGCCAAACAGATTTTTGAAGATTTCAGATCAATTTACTATTACCTGTCATTTTGACATTTCTTTGATAATACCCTCAGGTTTTTGGTGTTTTATCTTAATTTATGAACGAGTTTCAGGGTACATTTCCGGGAAAGACATTCGTGTTAATATCTTCTCTATCGATGTATTAGTCCCCGGAGCCAGAAAGGTTATTTGAAAACATGACTATATATTATTAACCGTCTACAGATATGATATACCCGGTCAAACAGCTTCCTAATACCAAGGATGATTGTGACGTATATAGATAATAATCTCTTGTTTAATTGCCATAAATTATCATTGTCCTTCATAAAAAGACAAGTTTCATTAAGTGATTAAGTGCTAAATACTGATCTTTATCAGGTAAATAACAGCCCATTTTACCTGCCAAAAACATTTTCGCTTCTTCGCTGGAAATAAATGTTTTGACGTATTGATTGGATATGTCATTTCGTATATAAATATATATACATTTTGTATATTTGAATCTGAAATTTGACCTCATGTCGAAATTATTTTGCACAAGAAATCCTCAAAATTTACAGGTCGCAGGGAATATAATGCTGTTAAAACGATATCTAAACACGTGTATTTTGAGATTGATTGTAGATTTTATTTATATCTATTGAATAATTAACTATTAAGGCCTTGAATCTGTACTGCAATGTCGCAAACATTTATTGGACTCACACTGTGTTTAAAATTTTATGAGACGGATCCCGCACAAAGTGTCTGAGAAATCGTACAAGATTTCAGACGGAGGAATCTTATAAATTCTTAGCAGAAGTTGCATGGGTTTTTATTCTTCTTCTCTTATTCGTTTGCATAGAATGATATACAGTGAATATCTGAGATATTGGGTAGGACATACAAAGCCCTCGTCGTCACTCCGGTAATGCTCGGCACTCGGACAACGGTTTGCGTTCTACCCTTAAGTGGAGGCGATAGACCTACATAAAATCTGTAAACCCCACTAAGGCACCCACGCTAAAATATATTCCTAAACAAGCAAATTAAAATGTAGATAAGTGATTTATCTTACATTTATATAGCTATTCCCACCTCAAGTGTTTGTCTAACAAAGGCGTTTGAAGTAGTTTGGAAATCATAATTAATATGATGGTACTTTTACCGCAGGGTGACTTGTTTTTGTCCTAATATCTTTACAGTAAAACTGAAAGAGGTCGGTGAAAAAGGGGTTGGGCCCCCATGCACTTTTCAGAATGTTATCTTTTTTTTTCGTGAGTATGTTCTGCACTCTATCATCACTGTCAGGATGCAATAGGTAAAATACTCAGTGTAATATCATTGAAAGAATCAAGCAATAACTTTATATGTTGACCTATATAATATTACAATAATATTAAAAAATATGTAATATTACAATTATATCAAAGCTTATTAAATATATAATATTACAATTATATTAATGCTAAGGTGGTTTAGTTTAATAAATTTGATATTGAGAAATTACATGATTTCCATAAACTGATTTCAGAGTTTTAGAAAATCGTATTGAAATGTAAATATTGTCATATATCCTTTGCTTTATAGTCAATACAAGAATTTATTTATTACAAAAAAAAATTTTTTTTTTGAATATGATAGGTGATATGGAACATATTTATCCCGAATGGAGAGATGATGGCATATCATGTAAACTGGAAATTTACTGCATCTCTGATCAAATATGCATTTCATTTAGAGCCGAATTTATCCACTTTTCAATCACGTCTTCCACAAAAATGAATGTTTACCTGTATGTAAATGATGCTACTTTGCTCGCCTCATTAGAGTTTTGAATGACCTTTCTTTTTCAAGGACATAACTATACATGCGCATGACGATCATTCATGAATAATAAATATCCCAGGTGTGGTATAAGAAAATCAATTTTAAACTTCATTTTGTACATTCTATTTTATCAAACCTTTATGAAATAATGTGATTGTATAATTTTTTGGGATTAATTTTAATCACCATATATAAGTCTGGATCTTTGGGGATCATACTCATATATTATTAGAACTAAGCGACAAATGATCCTCTTATTTCAAGAAATTTAAATTGGGTCAGTAAAAGAGAAGCATGACTTTTCTAAAAATAGAGAGAAAAAAGTGAAAAAGTTTGCAGTATTTTATATTCTGGTAGTTCTCGCTATGATACAGTGGGCATGAAATCTCAGATAATTTGTTATAAGCGAGTAAAAAAAAACCATATAGCATTGTGATGACAATTTATCACAAAGGTGGAATCTACCAGCGTATGCATGGATATGATAGTTAAGTTTTTGAGGGGTTAGATTTGAATTCTGTGTTTAGGCCGACTTTCCTTTCTGCGCGTTGAATCGTCCCCTTTTTTCTATCTCGAGATTTATCCCCCCCCCTCCCGAATCGCAGTCCCCATATGCGCCAGTACCTCATCGGTCTCAGATTACATTACGGTGATCATAAAGTTTCTCCCGTACGACCAAACTCCACAACAAAATATATTTACTTCAAGCGTAGATTGTGTCTTGGGAACACGTTTAAATATTTCCATATCATTTTTGACAGTAATTAGGACAAGACAGTGAGCGATATTAGCACAGAACTTGCAGCTAGATACAAAATACTTTACATATACATGTACTGAGAAGTATGGCATTTTCAATTTCTCATATTTCTTCTCCAACACGGAAGTACATACACGCCCTACTCCTATATAACGAAACATAAATGTAAATCAGTTTAACCATTAGTGTTTAATGATACTTGTAAACAAATTTCACAACAAAATGTTTGAAAGTAGAGCAAACCAATTAAAAAACAAAGACGAAACTTAACCTGACTGGAAGTCTTCTGTATGAGTTATGTCATGATTATATTGCCTCCACAGACTTTATTTACAGGAAGACCTTAAATTTCACGTTTCTCTCGAGATGTCCATATATTGTTAAATTTACTTACATTTAAACCAAAGGACCCCTTCACTACATCGATTACTTAATGAGATGTAAATTCAAAAGATTGGAAATTCTTTGATTTGAGACGTCATTCTTAACAACATAATCTCTCTTGTCATTGACGTTTGAACATCCTCTTGTTGAGGACGTGTTCTGAAGGTTTTTTTGGGGGGTAGATTGTCGTTTCAGGTTCGGGCACGGAGTTCGTACTAAGCGTCCTTGTAACTTCACCTTTACGAAGTCATCAAAACTCTTTTGGAATCTCGAGTTCAGAAGTTCGTCAGAATCGATTTATCAATTGTCTTTATGTATGTGTTTGGATAGTTTCCTTATTTAAAAAAAAAAGAATTGCCATTCTTCTGGATTTTTGAGTAGGTTTACATATACAAACTTGCAAACTACATAATCTGACATTGAGGAATGTTGCCAGTTACTAGTTATTTACAAATAACCAAGGAAGAAAAATTGGTTGAAAACTCAATTTGATACACATTCAAATTGGAATTAAAAAAAAAAAATGGCCCAAAGTTTCAAGTTTCGAAAAAGAAAACCAATTAACACGATTCATCCATAGTAGAAGTTTTAATAAGTTTAAATGGATAGGATATTTTAGTTACTTTAATTCTGCTATAAAATTTATCAAACTAGAGAAAACTATATGTATATAACCAAATTTATGCCATTTAATATAAAAACATTTTATTAACTGACCTATAAATTTGATCGATATTCGATGTATAAATGTATATACAAGTATTCGATTTGACCTATTTCTTTCATTCAGTTAACAAATATCAACTTAAACTTACCGTATGGTAAATATCGTTACATTTATATAAAACATCACTATAAAAATTATTATAAAAAGAGCTTAAGTATGCAGACCCCCTGCATCGTCGCGTCCTGTTAGGACTGTGATGTATCTATGGCATATAGGTCTTAAGAGATTGAAATATGATTTAATTTATGTTTTCAGTACTTAATGATTCAAGGCACATATACCCTGATGAAAATTGATAGTGGAATGAACCCGCGCAAACCACCGGTAAAATACGATCCTGACGGGAGAGGACTGAGTCCACTCAAGAAGGAATAGAGTGGACTCAGGAGAGAGCGGAGTGGGCTCAGGAGGAAGTGGAGTGGACTCAAGAGAGAATGACGTGGACGCAGGAGGGAGTGGAGTGGACTCAGGAGAGAATGGAATGGACTCAGGATCGAGTGGAGTGGACTCAGGAGAGAATGGAATGGACTCAGGATCGAGTGGAGTGGACTCAGGAGAGAATGAAGTGGACTCAGAAGAGAATGAAGTGGACTCAGAAGAGAGTGGAATGGACTCAGGAGGGAGCAGATCAGAGAGGAGGAGTGGACTCAGGATGTGGGGATGTGAATTCAGAATGGAGCGGAGTAGACTCAGAATGAAACAGAGTAGATTCAGAATAGAGCGTTGGACTCCGTACCGTGGCTTGAATCAATGGCCTATTTTATATTTGAAATGTTTTAGGGTCATCAAAATTTATACATGTAGCAAGTTACTAATGTGCAGTTTTCCCCGTTTTCTCTGTCCATAATTCATGTATCAAATATAATTATATTGATATTAAGAACTACTGTTGATACATTTAACGAAACGTACAGTATAATCAAACATTGTGGTTGATCTAAAAGTTTGCATACCTCCTAAGAATGCTGACTAAAGAAGAAAAAAATCGTTTCAAGAATAGAAATGACTGGGCTGCTTTAAAATATGTTATTTACATGGTGGAGACAGTAGTATCACTCATTACCATGTTGAATTTTCAGGAATGTCTTTTGGGAAACATGTGAGAGGTGTTGAATACACAAAGTAGGTACCATCTACCCACAGTATGCAGAGAAAATGACAAATTTCAACTATTTGAATTTTTTTTTTTTAAAAGTTTGAGCAAATTCAAAACGATACTTACACATCTTCAAGGTGTCTATAAGAAATGCACAAGGTCTGAAGGATGCCAAGTCAAAACTGTAAGAGGAGTTCTTACACAAACTAGGTACCGTCTATTTAAAAGATGCTAAAAAATGACAAAATTCAGTTATATTCAAATTTCTCAAAATTGTCCCGAGCACTTCCAAAAGGTCACATGCACATCTTCAATGTGTCCATAACAACTGTACAAAGTCTGGAGAATGTCAGTCTAGCGGTGTGAGAGGAGTTGATTACACAAAGTAGATACCGTTTATTGAAAAGATGCTGAAAAATGGCAAAGTTCAACTACATGTAAAGTTTTCGAAAAATTCCCGAGCACTGGCAAAAAGTCGCGTGCCCATCTCCAAAGTGTCCATGATAATTGTACAAAGTTTGGGGAATGTGAGGCTAAAGGTGAGTGAGGAGTTGATGACACAAATAATTAAGACCCTACATGAGGATGCTCGCCCGCTCACCCGCCCGCCCATCATTCACCATATAAGCTGGATGCACGTTATGTAATTCGACTAAAAACCATTGTAATATAATATATAATAATAAAATATAAGTTACTCAAGGTCGATTATTTAAAGTCAAATTCATATCCATTCAGTGCTTCTCTGACACATTACTTTGTACGTCAAAGGATTTTAGACATTCATACAAAATAATGGCACAAAAATAAGCATACGCAGTTTTTAATTTATGAACTAGATTGAATGCGTAATACGAGGGTTCCATTATTTAGTTATAGGATTGCTAATATTGTAATATTGTCAAAAGATACATAAACATATATATGCTTATCCGAGGGGAGATTGAAAATGATGGCTTAATTTAAAAGAAAGAGAGAGAGAGAGAGATTACATTTTCCTCAAGGTGTAAAATTCATTACAATGTAATAATAAATTGTGAGACAGACGCCCACTTCTCGTCAGACAAAGTAAACATAGCGAGAACTAATTTCAAAATATACCCATTAGTTTTATTAATATTACATTACGGACTTGTATGATTTCTTACATATTACTGGTATCAAGAGTTCATTGTCTAGAAATGATTTAATGGCCTTAATCATAACACCCAGTGATATATTGAATAGATGTAAAGTAGAGATTATCATAATTAAGACATTTATATTAATACAGCAAACTGACGAATGGTCTTTTAATACAGAAAATATGGATAAATCATTTGTTTATTTCGATCATGACTCTAAACTGAGATCGAAGACCTCGTATGCTCTCTTAGCGGAAAAATGCATTCGAGGTTTTTATCGCAGATCGATATATAAATACCTTTAGATATTTAAACAGAATTCAACCTGGTATGTCTTGACATTATGAATAAATGCGAAATAATAAAACGTACACAAGTTTAAAGAATTCTGTACGCGCTCGAACAGGAAACATTAATACAATCTATTTCATGTAGGTATATGCAAATGAAGTATATCGATAGGTATAGGTGATTGGATAATCAAAATACATGCAAATGGTTCGCGCGCAACGGTACACCATTGGTAAGTTTGATCAGTTGGGAATTTTTCATGTACAAACCTGCACGAGAACCAGGTATTTTACCTAGGTGTATCTTATATTGAGGCTGTTAATTGTATGTAAACAGAGTTTTCGGGGGCTTTAACGATTTAGTATGAATGCTTGCTTAAAATTCTGAAGTCCTAAAAGATATATATACGCTCTGTCCTTGCAATGAATGCTTTCCAAAGACGGTGGTACTGTTTGGTGGGAATCGCAGTCAGTCCGGACTCTCACATAGAACGGAACAACTTTTATATATTTTTCCCAACAAAAGACCTCTTTCACTCACTTTAACCATTGAATTCCGATGTTGAAGAAAAAAAAACCCACTAAATAGCCTATATTTCTACTGATTTATCGACAGAAATAGATGAACCATTTGCGGATTTCCATAGTAGAGTAAACAACAGACACATAGGTGAAAACGCGATGAGAAGGCAACGGAATATGAACCATTACAAAGGTTAATTATAAGATAACAATTAACTGCCGTACTACATCTCCTGCCCTGTGATTTTATGGAGGATCTTCCTATTGTTTATAAATTCTTTTGTCATTGCTTTCAATTTTGTATTGTTCGACTATCTGTCGGTTTGCTTAGGTACATTGAGAATATCCATTATTTTGCATTTCCAACTTTAATGACGGACAGCGCGATATCCCACGCATTTTTTTTGAATCTGAAACGCACAATGGAATAAAATTAATCGCCTTGTTTGTAAAATTGGGATGTGAAAACATCAGTTCTAACTACAAATTCAATCTATTCCTCTAATAAAGAGAGAATATGCCCTCCGTTTAACATCAATCATACGAAACCTATAATACTTTGAAGAATGTCGTTGCGTTATTTTTATTTCAGATTGAATGTATCTATTTGAATAATAGAATGAGTCGACTCTGTGCAAAAAATTGAATAAATGAAATGAAGTATAATATCATTTAAAAGGGATTGGCTAAAGATACCTAACGAAGAGTGAATCTCTCAACGCGCAGGTACAGAGAGGTGTTAGGCACTATATATTGTATGTACTATGTGTTGTCTTTCTGCATTATGCAGATTTTTATTGTAAAATAAAAAATATGACAGAAAGAGAGTATATACACGTTGTGTTAAACAGAAAGCTGAAACAGGCTGTGTTGTTTTATAATTTTACATGTTAGATTGAGTGACATGGAATATGTTGATGCGTGTTGAGAGTACATTGAAGAAGTTTTTAGAAAGTGCACTTGACACTCTTCTTTTATGACAGTTTCGCAAACCTTTTGAGTATGTACAAATGTTCCCTTGAATGGCTTTCCATTTTCATATACTAAGAAGTCCAAAGTTTATCAAAAACCGCAAAACCTCTTAAATTAGAATTCCAAATTAATTTTCAAAAGTTTATCTGAATGAAATAGAGGAAATACTGAACAGATCAATAGAAATTTATGAATAATTCTGAATTTAATCAAATATGGGAGGGTCTAAAGGAATTCTGTTGATGCAATTACAAGCCTCAAATGATATGTATATACATATAATCTGGTGTGTCGGTGTTCCCATCTGAATTCAATGACGTCAGTAATCAATTTATTTATCATTCAGATATAGTCAAATAAAGGTTTAAATTTTACACAATATGTTTTATCGCGATTCCGAGTAGTCGGGCATAAACAGAGATTTCAAATTTTGTTTGAAAATCAGTTCTGATAAACCTAAGAAAACACTACTCCTTTCTTTTTATAAATTAAATGTCATGGCTTAAACCAGAGGTACCCTCAATGATATATATTGAATGAGATAATTCGTATTTGCTTTTACATTTCGATGATATATATACGGTGTAATGTCAGTGAATGTCTGGTCAAGAGAAATTGACACAGCAAGACGTCACTAATGAATTGAAATTTGCTTCTCTATTGACAATAATCCAATGGCCTATTTGGGATATCTATCTATTTAAAGTTTGAGAATCTCGCATTTCGTATTCACTCCTCGTACAAACTATCTAAAATCTGAAACACAAAGGTGGCAGGGAACAAGTTTTTTCTTTTTCTTTTTGGTTCTGAAACATGTAGGCAGACCGAGAAAAGAAAAAAGAAAAAAGAAAAACAAAAAAAAAACTGTCCCCTGCCACCATAGTTTTGTACTATAGACAATCAACTTTCTTTAAGAATGGAAATACCCTATAAAGTTGAAGAAATATTACATGTGTAAAAATGTGTAAATAACTTTAGGATACAAATGTAGCTGAGTGCCGAGTTCTTAATGAAACAAGAGGCCCGCAGGGTTTAACGGTCACCTCAGTACCATAATCCATACATAGATCTGTAAGGGAATCTCATATTTGCATTTAAGCCTCATTCTGGAGTCTTTTGTGCACAGCTTTCTGAATATGCCTACAATTACCATTCAATTACAATAGAAGGAGAGATGACGTTTGAAATATTTCAATCAACCAGTCCATATTCATTTGCTCCCCCCCCCCTCCCCTCCCCCAATACATTATAGCTGTAATTTTGGTAGACAGCTGTATTCTCTCCTCTAAATGTGTATTCATCTTTCAATGAACATCAGAAGAACAAAAGAAGATTTCTTAATCATTTAAGCATTATATACTCTATGACCATTTCGATTTGCCCCACCCCTGGAATTTATTACTCCTGCCCCAGGGGTCATGGGATTTCCAATTAGAATAAACAGCTATATCCTCGTTTGAAATATTGCTACAAACCAACAATGCACTTGGCCAGCTGCTAAAGAACCTACATGGTCAAATAAACGGTCTGTACCTGTAGCTGAGAGGGAAGGTGGGTGGCTCCCTATGAAACGTAGATTTTTAAGAAGGACAGACAGAGTTCTTGATTGTGCACAGAGCTTAAATCTCCTCGCACGGTACTCTTATGGGTTTTGGGTGGTGCGGATGAGAGAAAACCAAAGCGAGAAGGGGCACCTGTTCAAAGCATGTTTTGTGCACCAGCATATGTATGGAATACATGTAATTTAGGGTCATATTTTATTAACTACACCAATATGAAATACGGGTATTGACATAAAAGGGAAATATGAGTTTGTCATAACATGACTTTGATGTATATCCCCTACCCACATGTTTCAGAATCAAAATTAATTAATAAAAAACCTTCACCTGCCACTTTTGCAGAATGTTCGTGATATGATCGCCCTGCTGTGGGTTGTGTAGGACAACCATGATAGCCATCATTTCCTCCTAAAATTTAGACATTGAATTTTGTACACAGATTGTACCCTTTTTACAGCGTACACAATCTTTAACGGATTGTGCCTTTTCTGTCCTATCGCTCACGTAGAAATGTTATTATAGAGACAAATTATATTTCTGTAAGAATATTTACATAGTATGCATTAAATACCACATGGATATGATCTTAGGTTTTCAAAATCACATTTTCCAAGTACGCGATTGCGATGGACAATTATATCGTAGTTTGAACAACATCTTTGACCTTATTCAAGTCGACTGATTCCACTCGTCTTTTTACGACCGATAAAATAGACGATAAAATAAATGAATACGTTTGCTACGTAATTAGATTTTAATTAAATTACAAGTAGATATTTAATTGAAGGAAAAATTCTAGATAGGTATAGAATAAAAGTATCGTTGACATGAAATTAATGCCAATAACCTCTCGTCCTTGAAAAATGCAATGACACCGCTTATTTGTTATATAATTACATACATAAAATAATATTTTGAGGGGGATTTGTATTCTTGTTTTTTGGAATTCGAATCTCGCCGAAATCAATGACCTTTATTCTATATCATTAGTACAAAACCTTAGCGATTTTTTTAACTGCAGAATGATATATTCCTGAATGCTATCACATTCTGTGATCTAGTGTAGGTATACACTGTAGATGTTGTTGTGTAATTAATTCCTGACCTCGGCTGTCGATACAGATAATGATACAGGTATTTAAAATGACAAAACATAATAGAAACACGATGATAACTAACGATTACATAGCATGCATGAAGGGAAGCAGGGCACGTTTTTATTACATATTCGATACATACCCGACGTGTATCACTGATACATCAGATAGGGGTGTGATGTACACTATTAATTGGAAGAAACAGAGATAATTCTGGTCTGATAATCATAAAGCAGACACTCCGGCATTCTGATGATTAGTTTTATTGTTTTTTTTTTCTCAAAAGACAATTAATCTAATACCGACATGTCCCTGCAGAATGAACACGACATGGATAGTGGGGATCTAGGTCAGAGAGAAAGAGAGAAAGAGAGAGAGAAAGAGAGAGAGAGAGGGATTTGTAGCAGGCTCTAATTTGGCATCCATGATGGAATTGAAAATGGTACCTAGAATCTTCTGAACTGTTCCAACCTTGTTAACATGATGATTTTTACATGAAAACAGAACATAAACTCTCCAACCCCCAACCACCCAATTGAATGCACAACCTACCGATATTTTTATTTAGGGTACTGTATCGGGAAATCTGTCTTTGTCCCTCACACTGGTATGAGACGCGATATCTTGAGAAGTGTCGTCGCTTTTTTTCATACCTGATGATAAGCGGAAGACACTACTACATTTTGATGCCAATTGGATTACATAGAATAGCATCGTTTTAAACAACCATCATTTGGCGGGACCCTGCTTAATTTGGTCGGCCATTCCTACTTGTAGTTATCCCGAGGGGTCAGAATAGGTCCTCTGTACCCCTTGCTTGTCATAATAGGCGACTAAATGGGGGCGGTCCTTCGGATGAGACCACAAAAACCGAGGCCCCGTGTCACAGCAGGTGTGGGACGATAAAGATCCCTACATGCTCAAAGGCCGTAAGCGCCGAGTATAGGCCTAAATTTTGCAGCCCTTCACCGGAAATGGTGACGTATCCATACGAATAACATATTCTCGAGCGGGACGTTAAACAGTATCAACCAAACAACCAACCTACTTGTAGTTCACTTGAGCTAACTCTCATAACAGCAGACCACCTCGGAATCAACCTAAAAGTGTGATGTCACGTCAAGATTATTTTTACAAAAATTCTTTAAGCAGCCAATGATTGAAATATGGTTTTTAGTACTCGATGTAACAGGAAATGTATTAAGTGATTAAACAACACAACCTCCTGACGCTTTCCCATGCGCTCAGTGTCGAAGCCTCTAGAAGTTACCACAGATCGTTTAAGTCCCACTATTCTAAGTTATTGATTGTTCATAAAAAGGTTGACAGAAAACGAAAAACCTTCAATTGATGTCTTTCATTAAGTAAATAATGCCAACACGAAAACGTTTCAATTTTATTTTATGAGGAAAAATACTGCTGGCAAAACAAGCTCAAGTTATGTACGTCTGTCTACTGAAAATGGCACTAGACTGGTATATTTGACACGAGACGCTTACAACTTCACCATGTAAGAAAACATTCGCATATTCTTTAGATCAACAGCATAGAGGTTATTGAATTTGATCGGGAAATCAATAGCTTGTAATTCACGAAATGTCGGTAATTTGCCTTTTGTGGCCTCCCATTTGTCTAATTTACTTATCCCAGCAAAATCATCAGCCTTTTTATCTGCTTATTTGTTCATCTATTTAGCAAGCTGCTACGAATATATATTTACATGTGATAAATGTTCTTACAGTTATAACGAGATAATTATACGGTCAGAAAAACCCCCGTGGTAACTTTTTCTCAGACCACTGACGTGAAAGATCATGATGTACCCAGTGATCCTCAAAACGGCTGATTGCGCGATTCTGTTCATTGCGTAAAGACAAATAAAATATTTTCGCGAATTCATTTGATTGTCATTCAAAAGTAAATAAGGATGAAGACACAACAATATTCTCTGGTCAACACTACAGCTGTGATTCTTGTTAGAGGTGCTCTTTTTCACGATAACTATTGTCACATTAATCCCATGTTGATTCTGAAGAACCTTAGAACCAAGGCGCTAATATTTCACGCGGTGATGTAATGTTAGTTTAGTATAAAAAAAAATTACCACATTCATATACGATTTGAAAATAAGAATATTTGAGATATATATGTACGTGTATATATATTGATAATTAGTGAATCATCTGTTGTTAATGTTATTTTCATAAGGAATGACAACGATTCTCTTGATATATCGCCACAGTCGGGAGATTTTTTTTTAAAACAAAAATGGACAATGATAAATTCCTAAAATCGTTGCTATCCCCCATATTTTACAAAGTAAACAAATATGCCTTAACATGGTTTTGGTCCCGTTATCCCAGTTCATGTTTCACTTTTTTATTTGATGGAATTTAAACGATATCATCGATTCCTTAAAACAGTATCATAATATAACACGTTGTAACACGTCGAATGATCTGTAGTTTTCTACAAGGTTCGAATCATGCCTCAGATTACAAGTATTTTATTTCAATATTATCCGATTCTTTGAAATCGACATCGATGTCTGGTTCTTTGGTGATTTTGGAACATAGGATATAATATCCCCACTCTGATTTTCTGAAGAAGGGAATAAATTAATTTTGTTTTTTTGACTAAAATAAAGAAGATTATACTCCTGGGACAATTTCACGGAAAATCGGCCTCTTTGAAAAGAAAATCGATGACCTTTATAGGTATCATATACTAGTATTATACGACCATGATCTAGATAAATCCATGCTAGCATATTGGTTTGAAAGGATGTCAAATTTTAATTATTAATTTCTAAGATATTCATTGATTATCATCTTACAAAAAAGTTCATTAACATGCATGCCTAGAATCTCATGTCAATGAGAAGCGTAAATTGCAATTTTTCCCTACAAAGCCTTGTACTATCATTTGAAAGTATACTTATTTTCACAATAAAAGGTATGTATGTACATGGCTATCGCTAGCGCTGTACTTTACTACAAAACATGTTTATAGAAATCAAAATCAGAAATAGAATTCATCCGAGAATATACACCAAAAGACCAGCAGATATTTTACGATATTTTACAGTAATATGCAAATTCCTCGATAATGTGACAACGCTCTTTGATCAGCCCTTTTAAATATATTAATGAACTTTTACCCCCAATAATGCTAAAACAAAAGTTAACCTTGTTTTGGAAAGGAAAGATACTTACTACAAAGGATTGGTTTGGGTATTTGAATTGTGTACTCTTATGTGTGTGATTTGAACGCTTTCGGATTGCGTAATTAGAAGCATTTTTTTTTCTCTTCCAGCTTCCATACCATCAAAAACATGGTTGGTGTTAAAACTACATTGAATAATGATAAGGTTTTGGCATGTCACAGTACAAATAGATGTGCTTTTTATCTAAAATGGCCATTGTCATGAATAGGACTTAGACTGACGATATATCTAATGAATATGAAATTATACAAACATATAAATTACATAGATGTCTTTGTCATTGCATGAGGGAGGTTTCACCAATATTCGCGTCTTTTATGCACGACAATGAAAATTTCATGTAGACTGGATGGGTCTTTGTTAGAGTAAAAAAAAGATGCTCTTTGTGACGGAGATAAGTGCCAAATCATTTAGACCAATTGTTAGAAAACTTGTAAAAGAAACTGTTTACTCAGACGTTTTACACTCAGAGTGAGAACAGAGTCACGGTGTCTACTGTCAGAGATTCACAGGTTTCTTTAAATATTTTTTTCCATTCTAACACCAACATGAGACAATGCTATTTCTTGTTTGATTGTAGGTGATTTCTTCAGGGAGACGAATCGATGCGGAACCCGCGGGGCGAGAGTGACGGGATAATACTAATGATTTATTTATGTTTTAGAAAGGAAACCACTGGTTCGGTTGTTCGCAACTTAACGCATCACTTTTTACAACTGATTTACCTTTCAATAATAGTATTATGAAATCAATAAACAGCTATGTTCGGAAATGACCCAAAGTTACGAGACGCGTCCGAATTATCGCCCCTGGGAGCGGAAATCGAGCACCACATAGGTGGCATCAACGTCCCCTGATAATAAATTTAATTGACAAGAAAAGCTAAAAAATGTACTTGTAAGTAGTTGCTGTTTTCATTTCCGATTGTCACCTGTGGATATTGCCACTAGAATGGAATATCAACGGGCGACAAACTATCTGTTAATTGATTTACACCTCAAAACAATGAAATCTTTCTACTTGGTTTAGCATCGTTATTTTTTACTTTCACGACAGGAGATTATTGACAGAATTTATTGCCCATTAACCTGTAGCCTTATATTCAAGAGCATTGATTTTATAATAACAAAGAATTGTCCTAACATGGGCTTTTTTCATAGAAAATAAAACCCAACAATAACGGAGAATATTCTCTATTGTTCGAAAGCTGGTGATGTGTTCTTTTGACAGTTAATACTGGTGATATCAATTAAAAGAGATAGAGATGCGAGCACATTGCAAACAATACGTCACATGTTACCTAACACATCACGTTTTTGACTATCTGTGATATCCTTCTACTTTGGGATATATATAATTCATACAGGGATGTGTACATATAATTCTATTTGGAGGGAAGAAGTGTGTGTGGTGGTGGTGGTGGTGGTGGGGGGGGGGGGGGGGGGGTGCTGGCTCTACTCCTCGTGGAATATTTTTGGTATATCATACTCTCTAAAGTGCATACAATTGAAATCCGAAATACAAATTTGAAGAAAAAAGATCTAAATTTATATTAATGGAGAAGCACTAGATATTTATTTTTTAATTTAATATATGGAAAGATAAAATCTTACTTAATCCACATAACTTTACATGCATTCTGTACATTCCGTTAAATTATTAGTAAATAGATTCTGCATACACATACGTGTAATTCACGGTTCATTGGGAACTACATCACCATGCGGATTCTGTATACCGTTTACGTATAAACTGTGTAAAACATCGCGTATACTTTCCGCCACAAATATTAAGAAAATTGAATAGCATTGATATATCTTCTTGAAATGTACAGCGCAATGTTTCGAAGAGTTTTTAAACATTCTTCTATGGAGATTAAGGATTGGTGTGTTATGGTCTTGTTGCTCTGATCTTCTCGCTGAAATTTGACATAACATTGTGAAGATCCGAACAAGGCCATTCTCTAGTTTAAGAAAATAAATCTGCACTTTGGATTTGTAATTTAATTCATATAAAGACCTGCTTTAAACCATGCACCGTGCCTTAAAGGGACTCTTGAGAGCATATATAGACGAGACACTTTGCCAAAATAACACCAAGAATGCATTCGCTGTACATGCTGTTTACACACATGTGTGCACTTTAGATGATAAATATGTACCCTGAAACAACAAACATAACAGTGTATTGTCTACTCCTTCAATAAGCTTGCTTCAAAGGTATGCACACAATCCGCTACAAAGACTGTGCAATACCGTTCGATGTCGAGTCAAACGGACCAAAATAAATCGCAGTGACATGGGATGTTTAATTAACATTGACTTTGCGTCGTTCTCACCAAATAGTAAACAATTGGCATTATACTGCTTTCTGTCAAAGGCCACTTCAGAAGATTGGGTGAACGCAACGACACCCGCGAAGATAAATAAAATATCTACCTATATCGCGGACCCACCCTCGGTTACTCAAGTTTTGACACACTGGTCCTTTCTTTGGAACGCAGGGGCTTCATAGATTTTTCTCCATCTAGAGCCATTTTTTTGTGTGATTGATGGGCGTTTTCCAATATCTAGCCAGCATCATGTGGTGTGTTAATATAATTGCTTAAAGTCGATCAAGTGGTCCAGTTCAGTTTCTATTAACATTTTCATTGTGTGTCCAATGTATGTACTGACATTTAATTATAATTAATAGCTTCATTAGTGCTTTCCCTTTCATACACTGATCTTAAAAGCTTTTTATTTTTTTACTCTTTCAAGTTAAGTTCATTTCAATATATATTTCTGTCACTTCAAGCTTTGTTTGAAAAAGTTCAAAAGTAAACACACACACACAGATATATATATATATATATATATATATATATATATATATATATATATATATATATATGAAAGTTTTAATTCGATTGAAATAGCAGTATAAAAGATCATTTATGAGAAATTGTTAAGAATTGATGAGGTAGATAGAATTGGCTGCTTAATACTAAAAATAGCTTCAGTACTTCTACCCCTGCAATGAGTGCAGAAAATATTCATACTCTATTATATTCTTGTACTTTTCCTTTCAAAGGGAAAGCTATAGCAAATTTATTGTTGATTTGATCGAAATGATAGATAGTTGAGTGCTTTCTTGCTTTACGCATGAGAATACCTTTGTTAATGTCGTACCACTTGGTTCAAATGCAAGGCATTTGCTGTATGTTTATACTAGCGTTGACTGAGGGATACATTTTTATGGAAAAATAACAGCCAATTTTTTCTCATTGAAACCTTGAATGCTTCAGACAAGATTCAGCATGTTGTTTCTAGAGCATCCTTTGCATTACGCATCTACCGAAAGTTTGCCGACGAGAGAGGACCTCGTAATCCAAGGCGATTTTTTTTTTTAATTTCTCTTATAACTAGAAAGGGGATGCACTGACTTTCTGAAATCTGTTTTTTCTTTCTTTCTTTTTTTTGGGGGGGGGAGGGGTGGACTTAGGAATTTACGATATGCTCTCTCCTTTGTAAAAAAAAAATTGATGAAACTGGCTTTCCTTGGGAACTAGACCCCTTTCCAATGTGAATCCCATTTTTTGTGCAGAATGTTGCTGTTCATAAAACCACCACAGCCGCACGAGAAGGGCATGGCTAAGACCCTACTGAGAATCATTATTCCCAGATACCCCCAAATGCAGTTTTGGTCTTGTTCCCACTTGTATATTTTGTCCCGTAGCTATGCAGCAAATGCAGGAATGTGCATCCAATACGTGATGGCCTAAATACCACGTAACAATGACCTTTATCAACACAGGCTTTAATCCTCGTGTGTTTGTATATTGCTATAAAATCCCAATATACCCTTTTGACAATGGCATTGCAACAATGTAAATTGAATCCTATCTTTGTCTATGTCGACCTATTTTTATTCAGGAATGTGTAATTACGAAAGTGAACATTATGTTTGTTTTCTTTTTTAAAATGTGTGTCACTCTTAGGGAAATATTTCTAATATAAGTTTCAATTACGGAGAATATCGGACAGTGTTTACTTTCCCTGAGAAGCTTTAAAATGGGTATTGATGTATTGAATTCTGGCCCTCAAACATGCTTGAAAATAATTGCATGTAGTGATCTCTGAGTTTGAGGGCATAAATTAAGTTCAAATTCAATTGTTGAAGATTTGCTTTCTATGCCAATCACCTATAAAATTATCAGGCACTTCATTCGTCTTAAATGGTGCTTTGGCAATTCTTTTTACGTGCGAGATGGGGTTCAGGGATAGTGCTTTCATTACGATTTGATAGTTTCGATGAAATGTCAGGTTTGGAATCGTTATATAGACTTAAAATTCCGAATTAATTAGCATGTAAACCATTAATCGTTAATCTCTAACAATACACTAATGAGAACCAACCTATCTTAACCTGGTATGTAAACTTTGCGTAAAGGATACGACATTATGATCTAAACATTCCAACATGCAATATTTTGATATTGACCCAGATTCCACCCACAGAAATAAGTTGCATGTCCCGTGAAAGGAGGGATTCAAGAAATATCACGTATCTGTTTAATAAGCGCATCGTTTTCCATAAAAGTGAATTTCTATCTATTTTATGGCTCTCCTGTGATTCGTTCTCATCATGGATCGTGGTATATTCAAATGCTGAGCAGGTGTTCATAAAACAAAACAAGGGAGCGGATGTTTGTTTCACTAATGCCATGGAAATGAAAATAGGTGTACTACAATACCGTTATGTGTAGCGAAGATCAGAATATAATAATCGGGGTTTTTTCTTTTCGAATTCCATGGTTCAATGACCCCTACCATCTTGTCATTGTAATCCATGTGGTGACTTGTTGCTTAGCAACAATAAACACTTAAACGAAACTTCACCTTATCGCACAAACAAACAGACTTTTCTCTCTTTCTCGTTCAAAGAGAGAGAGAGAGAGAGAGAGAGAGAGAGAGAGAGAGAGAGAGAGAGAGTTCATTTATTATTTCTGAAACGAATTAGTGAATTGTAAAGTAATTATTCAAAACAATGATCAATGTTTACTGATAAATAATAATTAATTGATACCGTGATATTGAAAAGATATAGTGCGCTCAGTAAATTCGATCGAAAAAATAAATCAGTTATGTGCACTGTGTGAAACACATGTACCGCAGTAATATAGTGGAAATCATACAAATGTAAGTAAAAATAACTTTTAAAATGTTGATTTTGCCATATAAAATGATATAGAAACCAAAGCGGCACTTCACACATCAAAACTTCAAAGTTTCGCCTTAGTTTATTCAGTACAGAAGGTTATATACGGGCGGCGCTGGGGATTCCGGATTACGTTCCGTCGTGGTATCACCAATGTTTGCTCTAAACTCAAATCTTAGAGGACATCTACACACACTACTAGGGACAAATTACTAAATATTGGCGTACAGTTTACATTACATTTATGGGGGTTCATGTTTGTGTGGCCACGGCACGAAATCTGAAGGGTCCCTCTGCCATTAGGTAGGTTTGTAAATAATACGGGATCAGAAATGCATGTAGTATACCCTTATTGCACACACTCACAAAACTGCCTAGAATACACTGTAATAAAATCATATCTCCCTCTCTAGAAATTCTAGGTCCCCATGAAATTGAAATGATAAAAGTTCATTGGCATTAAAAAATAACTATTGGGAAAAACACTTCCGATAACCACTCCTAATATTTATGTCAGTCATGGAATGTACCAGAGTTCAGGAAATTTTGTCAATTTTGATTAGAAAGGAAAATATCTCCAAGGAAAGAAAACTATAGTCTTTAAATTAAATAGAAAAGCGAGGTGAAGGTTCTAATAACATTGATATTTAAAAGGAGCGGGTTAATATTCTAAATTTGGTCAATCTTCGGGTTATGTTAAGTATTCTATGCGATATATGTTCAATGGCATAGTCTTTTCCGTTTTTTTGATCTTTAATAAAAACCACAGATATATTATGAATGGACCTCAACGGAGAAAATTCTAAATAAAACATGTATTTTATACTTATATGTGAACATATTATTCTGTTTTCAAGAGGAATTTAGTTATTCAAGGAGGATAAACATCGGAGTGACTTTTAATGCTCCATTTAGAGTATTTTAATATACAGCCAAGGTCATTTTAAGTCCTTTTACAAATGATATTAGAGTATAGAAATTTTCTGTTTAGCACCAGAGTGTTTGCATGGTCAACACGAACGAAGTAGATAATCAAGCCTTTTACAAGTTTCAAGAGGGGTGAAAACATCATTGAAGACTCTTAGGAATCAGTCAATTTCAAACAAACCCTGCTTTTTCAAATGACGCAAACCTTAGTAGAAAATTAGAATAAAAGAGCACGTGATCTGTGTCCTATGCTCTACCCATCCTATATTTGTATTTACAAAATAAAATTAGTAGTAAGTATGCTGAATGCGAAATATTAGCTTCCAATAAATATATCGGTGAGGAGATAAAAACTTTAGTCCCATTTTCTGGAAAAAGTGGTAATCTTGAAAAATAATGGCACAGTCTCAGAATCGATGGTTTTCTTTCCTTGTGATATAAATCTTAGTTCTGTAGACTATGAAAGATAACGTTATCGGTGAACGTATTGGTTTTTAATGAAACGTTTCGTGAAATTTGAAACCTCTACGGGTCGGAATCCGATACATCAACACAGGAGTTCAAAAACCACCCGTCGTTAAAGTCACAAAAATATAAATATAGGTAAAAAATGCGAGGTCAATGGTAAGTATGCGATAACATTCATAGACAGCTTTATTTACTATATTTAAAAAATAATTTCAGAACATTAGTATTGTTGAAATTGTAGCAACTTTAGACCAATTTGTAAGGCATCCTTTTAAAAAGAACCAAGGTTGTTCTATGGATTTGGATAAATTCGGGACAATATACAAGGTGTTGTATTTCACACCCAAAGTGATTCCCTCTGTCCTGTTTGGAAGAATGTTAAATTTCTCAGAGACCGAGTTGGAACTGAGTCACACAGAAAGACATCAAAACAAGAGCCCATGTGTCTGAGTGACCTATATTGCATTCATTCTCTTTCAAAATCTAATAATATTTACTTTCAAAAGTACAAGATAGAAATGTGAGGAATTCTCTTAAGACCTTGGGTATTTTTATTTCTGATATAATTATTTTTGGGAGATATGTACACTCATTGTTGCATGCCACACACTGGGAAACTAAAACCATTTAGTCTATTGTAAGTTGTCAAATAGAGGTGCAGTGTGATAACGACAACGACAACAGCAGCAACGACAACGACAACAGCAGCAACGACAACGACAACAGCAGGAACGACGATGACGATAGCAACAACAAGATTTAGGCAGCGTCAAATTGAACATCTGTAACTTAACTTAGTCATGCAAAGTTAAACCAGCATTCCTTTTTTAATCCATTAAAAGGCTTCATGTTGGTCTCCATTTGAAACTTCAAACTCCTAAAAGACTATATAACGGAGGTTAAAAAGCACATGCTTTAAAACTTCATTAGTTAGCGCTGTTGAACCTGTGGGGGATTTTGATACCAAATAACCTACATGTCCAATTTCTTTAAAAAGGGATTTTTTTAAGTGCTTCAACATCTTAAAATTATACTTTGCCCTATCTTAATTCAGAAATGAATTTGATTATGATTGATTATTTATTGCTTTCCGCCACACTCAACAATTTTTCAGTTATCTGGTGGCGTCCAGTTTTTGTTGGTGGAGGAGAGAACCCAGATACAATGTACCTGAGAAGAGACCACCGACCTTCCGCAAGTAAACTGGCAAACTTGCTCACATAACGCCGCGGCCGAGATTCGAACACGCGCCGACAGAGGTGAGAGGCTTTGTGATTTTGAGCCCGATGCTCTAACCACTCGGCCACGGAGGCCCCCGAAATGAATTTGAGAAAAAGGATTTCTAATGAGGCTGTAGGAATGCATGATTCTGATTCTTCTTTCATTTATCCCTCCGTGTCAGCAAAATTTAATCTTGGTATCTGCAACTGAATTTGGTACCCAACACCAGCATTTACAAGTAGATCTTGTAGCATTATTATTGAAAAATATATTTGACATCTGCTCACCAAATATTTGCATACATTCCGTTTCTTTTAATGGTATGTATTTAACATTTTAGCAATACATAGAAAAATGATAAATGGTTTTCAACTTCGCATTAAATTACAGATTAAATAGAGTCAGTTTATTTCACTGTTGAAAACTTCAGTTTTGAAAGCAATTGATGCGGCAGTTATTTGCCAATACAGTATGTTATGGATCACAACGTTGTAGAGGAACAAAATGAAACGTAAAACTCAAATATTGAAATGAAATTAGAATATACAGCATTAACGGCTCCGAAAGTGCACTACTCTATATAGATACAACATACGGGAAGAAACGGATTAGATCTGTTGACTGGAGTAGTGCTAGACAACAATCCTTATCAAATAATAAACTTAATAAACTAACGACAATAACGAACTATTTTTCAGCTTCGACAATAATGGAACAGAAGAGGAGAGCAACCATGGTCCAAACTAGGGAAATACTGAGATAATTACGATTATATAAAAACGGAAGAAAGAAACCAATGGCGGTTTGATTTAGATGTGGTTACAGGGTTGTTGTTTTTTTGTTGTTTTTTTTTGTGTTTTTTTTTTGGGGGGGGGGGGGTTGGGGGGTTGGGCATTTTGGGTTCTTCAACCTCCCTCCCTTCCCCTTTTTGGACGGACCAAACATGATCACAACCTCCTCTTTTAATATTTTCTGGATCCGCTCCTTGACATTGCTGAAAAATGCAAGTATTTAAGAACGTACATATCCATCCTAATTCCATTGAAAACAGTCACATTAATACATTGGGTGGAACAGCAAAGAAAACGTGGAAACCTGTCTTGTATATTTCATATCAATAGACGTCAAAAAGATCAGAAAACAGAGATTACAGACAACCTGTAGATAAAAAATGTTATGCCTAAGTTCTATTGATATCATGTATTAGAGGACGGGTAACTTGAGATTGCACAATAAACACATGTTGTTTGAGACTCAAGCATGTACTAAAGATGCATCTCGCTGTGTTATCGCGATTGAGTAAAGCCTGAGTGTCTTGTTATACACCGGATTTCCGTCCAATTGAATTTTTTCTGCGAATCTGACGTACACGGAAGTTTCTCCGTGTAGATAATCATAGCATTGACCTTTTGCTGGGAGGTCACGTGGCTTCCGTGGATTTTGGCAGTTTATCTGAGTCTTCTTGTCACCTAAGTATTTACCTTACGACAGATGAAAGAAAGATACTTCAGGTAACAAACAGTGGCACACGGGTACGACAAACGCAGTATGGCCACAGAATGTTTAAAACTGACAGCTGTGTACGTGGTTATTACATCGTGTGTGGGGGGTGGGGTGGGGTGGGGGGGGGGGGGAGGTTCTATAATTTCCCGAACTGTATCAAAAGTAGTAATTACATTATAACAACATATCGTTGTTTTAGTACCATCTGAACAAAAACCTGTTATTTGTGCAATATGACATATTAAAGAACAGACCCGTTAGCAATTTCAAATGGTGAACATTCATTTATTATATTTTTTTCTGTGCAAAGTATACATCCTTTATATACAAACAAGTGGAGCGTACAGGAAGTGTTTAAATTCATCAGATCAATAAAAATGTTCGTGGCCCCTGGTCGTTATTTGCTGTCGTTTGTCACTCTATCACATTTTTTATCCTACGGAACCACTTGACCAATTTCAACTAAACTTAGCACAACGTGTCACGGTTGAGGAGGAAATAGAATAGAACACATTACGACCCCCCCCCCCCCCCCCCCAAAAACAAAAAAAACAAAACAAAAAAACCCCCACAAATAAAGAAAAAACAACAACAAAACAAAAACAAAACACCCAGACCCAGAGCTCGCATGAAATCTTTCGTATAAAATGAGGATTTAAGTTTGTCCAGGACATCAACCCTGGGACAAAGGCGGTACTTTGTACTAGGGATATGTAGGAGGGGATTTTTAAGAATCCTTTCAAGAGGCAAAAAACTTCAATTTGTTAAAATACTACGACACCTGAGGCAAGGCATAACTTCCCTTTTAAGGGCTAAAGTTTTACACAAAAATATAAACAATAAATATTTCTCCAAAAATATAAAGGTCAGAATTTGCTAAATCAATATGCAAGCATCCTTAAATAGTGTAAATTCAAGTTGGTCATATCATGCTCACTGCTCAAACCATGATCCTCGAAGCCAGTACGAGGCCAAAATCGGGGTTTAAATCTACATAAGAACAAATTTTAAAAATTCTTTTAGAATTTTCTTCTCCTGAATAAAAAATCTACACTTTGTTGTTCTCTGCTTCAGCGTAATTTGGGAATATTGATAAGAGTCTGTGTATGTTCGTCAGTCGGTATGTACACCTTGTAAATAAAGAAACTTTATATGGAAAGTCTCATATGACATATTTATTTTTAAAGTCAAAAGATCCTAGGTTAAAATCACCAGGTCACTTATTGTAAAGAATTGTTTCCAAATGACGTTTTATATTCCGTTTTAGCTTCTAATTAGCAATGAAACTTCACACTTAGAGTGTTCATAGCTTAAGATTAACATCTAACGTGGTCTCTGCATCTCAAATTAACTCTAACAATAAAATCTTATGGCTAAAAATAAAACGTATTGATGTTGAGGTCAAGGATACAAGGTCACTTATTGTAGGGCATGATTTTCAAATGATATCTAAGATGATGTCTAAATTTTAGCAAGGCAAGTCCATACTACTGGACCCAACTGCGATTTTTCAAACATTTGTGTGAAAATACTTGGATTGTTCATTTGAGGGTTTGATAAAACAAGAAATGAGGGGATTGTCAGTATTATTAGTAAAACAGAGCATCTTTATTACGTGTACTTCCTATTTGTCAAGCGACAATACCAGAGTCCAATGAAGGAATTATAATATACGTCCATAAAGATCGTTTTGGGGATGATGCTGTAATAGTTTTTCTTAAAATCTCAAAAAAATATATTTGATTAAAGAACTTTAAAGTGAAATTTTAACATAATTTCATGTTTTTTGATAATGGAATGGTGGTACAGAATTGAACCCATTGCAGGCCCTCGACAGTCAAAGGCACGGCCATGCAACACCACTAATGTGATTTTTTTTTTTAAATCGACTTGTGATTTTTCATTCAAACTCACATCTTATATTTATATATGAATACTTGTTAAAATACAATTTTTAAAAAAAATCACATTCCGAGCATTACATTTTCCCCAGCATCCCTCATTTATATTAACATTTCTTGGCCAAAATTATGGGCATTATGAGTTTTAGATGATGGAAGGTAACAAATATAAAACAAGTTCAGGATTATCTTATTTCATTCCACAAATGTATTACTTCACATTGAGTGAAAATACTCTTTATATTTACAGATTACATTAACTTGCAGTACCCTCTGTATGCCATCAATCACATATATAGGTATCTCCGGTGCTATGTGTGGATTAGATGACGAAAAATGAAACAAAGCTGAAACCATAGTCTATTCAAATGTCAGTGTTGAAATATTATTATTATTATTATTTTTTATTAAATTGAAATATAATGCATCCAGGTAACTGTACAAACAGTACATACACACAAAATGCCTTTTTATGCATATATTATTACATGTATTAACATCTGGACATGACGTCACGCGGGGAGTCCCCTAGTTTAAGGGCGACCCTATTGCATTTTATATCAAAATCGCTGGATCACATCTAATGAGAACTGAAATGCGGAAGATATCTCAAAAATGATATTTTAGAAGAAATTTTGGATGTAGGGTCTGTATCATCTTACCGCTTATGGGATCCAAAGATCAAGGTCACAAGCTCACATTAAACAGATTCTAATACATGCATTTAATAAAGCACTGAAACTTTGCAAGAAGAGTGTTTGCTGAATCTTTTTCCTTATTGAAAAATACAGATAAAAAACAAGGAATTCATTGAATTTTCTTGTTAAATTGATAGGCAAGTATTCTCGTGTAGTATAAACAAACGAAGACCTAAAACCAGTGCGGGGGATCACAAATGAGTGTAACATTAAATGGGAGTAATTTCTTTTTTTTTTGGGGGGGGGGGGGTTATTTCCCTTAAGAACCATAAAGTCTACAATTCGTCAATATGATAATTAAAAAAGTATACAAAAAAAACCCTTCATATTTTGTTGTTTTAAGTCTACTGGTACTCAAACTGGTTCAGAGCGGGGATAGAATTGGAGTTTGAGGTTTTACATGTAGATGTACAAAGGAAAATTCTTCACAGATCTCTTCTTAAGGTCGACAAGACTTAAGATTTGCTAGTGTCCTACAGTCCTGGCGTAGTGTGGATTCAAGCGTTGTTCAGATCATGCCCTACAAGGTCAGAGTGGCGCTTTAGAAGGGGTTAAAGTTAAATCTATCAATATCACAAAGTTGTCTGAACAAGGTGGCTGCAGTGAACATCGTGGCCTATGAGGCACTTTAAACAAAAAACCAAAAAAACATTTGCTGTTGTAGTTCATCTATCCAAGCATATTAATTGTAAATTTTTAATGCATTCAGAGAAAATAAAGAATAGGACAATTTTACGATTTCTCTGTGACAGGGAAATTAATTTAATGGTGACACTCCACGATAGTCTCGCGCTTCACGATATCCTCGCAACAAAGGACCTTCGATCAGCGGCAGATGTCATCGATATTCAATTAATAAATATTGAATTATACAGTTTTCATGACGGTGAATGGTATGGGGTTGTGTGTGGTGGTGGTGGGGGTAGATTACTAATTTATTTACTTTTGGCGTACTTTTCCGTTTTAAACAAAGAATTGCAGTTAATACAGCTAGATGCACACCAGAGTTTTAGAAACATAACGGCATATTACAATAAACTATCATTTTCGTAATTTCATTTTGTAATTTTACGTCTTGCAATATTTACGTACAGATCCCCCATAATTTTTGGTTGCCTGTCGTCACCTAGAATCGAAACCCGGGGGTTTAATTAGTAGGACACGCTATACACTGGAATGCTTAACATAAACCTCAGCAGAATATAACAGACCTATTTAAGCCTACTTAAGGAGGGAACGATTTATTTTATTGACAGAGTGTATTGCCCACATCCTGTCGTTTCGTCACCTTAGCATGCACAGGGAAGGATGAGAGGTTAGGGTCTTCATAACGAGAGTATGTCAAGACCTGACTGAGTGAATTTTCTGTTACACAGTCACGGTTAGAGAGTATCCGGGGAGACGATTTGTTTAAGCTTCGATCAATGCTATTAGTTATAATATTAAGACGTTCTCAAGCACTGTCCCTTGGTGTCCTTTGCAGTTTTGTGATCAACTCCATTATACTATGCGATAACAACTGTATAGAAATTTGCAATACATCTTTACATTCTTTAGTCTCCATAGTGGGTCCATAATTGGTCAATGAGTTACATATATATTATTATTACTAATGACCTATACTACATATCAGTTTGTGAACTCTTTTCTGCAAGTCTGTGAGCTAGAGTTCCCGTGAAGTAGTACCATTCTGATTGGTGTAGTATCAGTACTAATTTATATCATGTTTCGCTGGGTGTGGATGTGTCTATCTCTCATTAAAACCGCAGCTCTGCTATACCTGACCACAGTTTTCAGAGTGCTGTTTTATTGATCTAGATATTTCCTTTTTATATAGAAAAAAAGACAAACCATTTTCACGGTAAGGACATGCTGTTTGAACACTTTATTGAAATGACCTAATATTGTCATAAATTCTTTTTAAAAAAAAACGGGTCAGTGGGACGGGAAGATTTCATCACAATCGTTTTATCTTGAATTCTCAGCTGCTCTTTTTTGGGGGACGAATCCGATTGACTTCAATCGTATGGCTAAGGATCGTGTAGCGATAATGCATTTACACCTTATCTGAAATATGTGCTGATTTGGCGAATATTGGCTTGGGATGGGTCCTAGAATTCTATTTTTTAAAGACCTGTCTTTAATGAATACTTTTTTTTTTCTACGATGATCCTTTTCCTTCTATGCAAATAAGAAGCATCTGCAACGCGCAGGTGACAATACTCGATCTGTGTTAGGTCTGTTTTTGCAAACACTTTTCCGCATGTAATATGATGTACAGAATTCTGAAAACTTGCTGTTAGATAAGCCCATTAATTTTAAATTGGGCTGTGATCGAGAATCTTTTGTCCTTCTTTTCACTGTTTCTCCGTGTTATTTAATTGACCGTGTATCTTGCACCTGTTTGTCAATTTCAAATTGTTATATTTGTCATAACTGTTCAGTGAGCAACAGACATTGTCTAATTAATTATTGGAGTAACGGAATGACATTTGGAAGGAGGGCCTATTTAGAGGAATGTCATCTGATAGTATTTCTGGAGTACACAGCTGACATCGCCAGCTTTGGCAATATCATCCCGAGTAGGGACATTGTTTCCTAGGAATTGGTCAGTCAGGCAAATGAAAACCTTCACGCCAAAGTCCGCAGAGCGCATAAAAATGTGTTATAGTTGACCATGGAGGAGTGTCGTGTTGGCCCAACATGCCCGGTGTCCGTACTATCAAAACCAGTCATGTCCAGGGGACTCAAACAACAGAGCCTATGAAACTGAGGGGAGCGAAGGTGGCGTGACAACGCCTACTGGAAAAAACGAATGTGCGAATAGAAGTAGCACAGATAGGGCTTTTTATATCCATTGTGTTCCAAACGAGGCTGTGTCAGCGCTGGAATTGCCATGTCAAATTAGCAGCGAAGGTCTACGTAATCGATGGGAAGAAAAGAATCAAAGTTTTTTTCGTCAAACATTTAATTAAAAATATTTACCATCTTTCACCTTCAAATAGGTATACAAAAACTCTAAAGACGGTCTATTGTGGTGATCTGATTGGGTTAACATTCCGAAGACACGAAAAAGTGTGATCTTGTCATTTAAGCGTAAATAACGGTTTAATTCTCAGTCGACACCTGACTAAACACAGTCATTTAATGATATGCCACAAAAAGAAAAATCCTTATTTAATTTCAGATATATATTTTTCACTTTTGTCGTTTTATTACATGCATATATTGAGATGAAAATACATGCGATACTTGACATTTAAACTTGAGATCCGTTATTTACGGCGAAGCTATTTAGGGTCTATATATTTTAAAGGAATGTCATTCAGCATTTTAATTCACGGCAAGTAAACAGGATTCATCGTGTATGATGATTAAATTTCAATAAGTCTAAAACCGTCTTCGATTTCTATAGCTTCTAATATTTTATAGAATAAAGCAATGCATTGACGTCCTTCATCTCCTCAAGTAATAGTTCAAGTGCCTGTCCCGATCAATGGATGATCGATTACTGGTGATCGGGCGCTATTTGACAGAACACCCTGGTCCTAAGGTTGTAAATCCCCCATACATAGCCTGGAAACCCCTGAGATTGGCGTTCAAGTATTGTCAAATCCTCTCTGCTGACGTGGCATAGTTTGCACCTACTTTGATTGTCTTACTCCTGTCACTTTCGGATGCCCTCGGGGATCCGATAAGCAGTCACATCGAAGAAGCTTCACCATAAGTTCAAACAGAATGCATGATAATTCTAGATCTGTAAATATTGTCATCTTTATTTTCAGGAAAAGAGGGGTAGAGGGGGGCTTGCGAGAACATATCTTATCCGTTCTTTTAAAAGTTGAACTTTTCTGCTCTTAGTCGACATTACGAAAACCCAGCTCCGTAGCGTTCAGTTTGCAGCGGTTACATTCACGTTGTTTGCTGTGCTTCACTGTCTTCAGGCAATCAAGTACATCCTCTCAGACCACAGCATGCAGGGTTCCCTTGTACAGCCACTATGATGATCTAATTTGATCGAACAGTCTTTTAACTAAATATACCAAGTACTAACGTGAAACAATCACCGAAACAATGCACCAAGTACTAACGTGAAAGTCACATAACCAAAGAGATCAAGTACTATAAGAAAGAGTCATTTAACTAAAAGTACTAAGTTCTAATGTGAAAGTCACCTACCCATCTGTACCAAATACTAGCCTGGCGCGTAGTAACATTTACGTTTTACGCATTTTGCTACATCATCGTTTATGTGCGGTGAAAAAAAAATCGCTTCTTTTGCCCTTGATATTAATTCCTGAACCTTTGTACACTTGATTTACGTACATGTGAACAATATTAAATATTTTTGACCTTGATTATCCAAACTGGACTCCCCGTCCAAGAATTTAGGCGTTAGCTACACGTTTAACCTTTACGTACCTTCATAGACGATTACCGCATTTTACGCGATTGTCTGCTTAGGGAGCGCATAATCCCATACATTTATGAATAACACGCTAATACCGATAATGTTTCTGATTAGGCCGGGTGCCATTATTTTAGATAAAGATCTGCAAAACTCACACCTTAAAATATTATGAATGGCAATGTTGAAATAACAACAAACTATTACCTCCATCCCCCTATATTTATGAGTGTTGTACGTTATAGAGTGTACTTTCTAATCTGGTGCATTGTACGAGACAAGCATATTATTTGTGGCTGATCATTAAATTCACTTGATCCTTGGATGGGAGTGAAATAATATCCTTATTTTGTTAGAATATATAATAAGGTGTCTCTAACAATCACTTGAAACTTATCTTCGGTAATATAAGCCTGAGAAGATATATTAATTGTTAAATAAAAATTTTATATATCGAAAATGATGCTGTCAAAAAAGTTGAAGAGATGAAATATCTTATACATAAAGCATTGTTACAGAGAGAGTTCAATCTCGTCAGGTTCCTGTCGGACATTAATTCAATTTAAACAATGTTTTATCAAGATTATAAAGAATAACATGCATGCGTGTCTTCTGCTTACAAAGATCAAGTATTTAAATAGCTGATATTAAATAACTGAAAATTCCTTTTGATATATATATATATAGTGTTTTGAAAGCAGATGATACGTATGCTAATGAGATATGATAAATACCGTATTCCATTGACTAATTTTCATCATAAGATGAGAGAGAGAGAGAGAGAGAGAGAGATGAAACAACTCGGAACAGAAGAAATAAATACGGATTTTCCGAAACTACAGCAGATGATATCTAGACTGTGATCGAAGTCGCCGTGAGATTTGACCATGAAGAGATGGTTTGCTTGGCATACGACTGGTTATATTTCGTCGTTTGAAATTATTGGTCTCTCTTTTATTGTCTGGTTTTCTTCCTACATTCCTTCACAAATTTGTGAAATGATTCAGGAAAGTTTGCTTTTAGAAAAGGTAGATCTGCTTTGGTTTTGGACAAAGAAAAGGTATTGTATATAATAACAGGTAAAAGACAAAATCCGTAGGGTAAATTAGCTTGCTTTAACGACACCATTGTAAATATATGAGGAGGCATTTTGAAGCTTCGGTTGAATCTAATGTATGTAACGATATATTTGTGAAATTTAACACAATCTGTGTGGCTTCTCATTCTTTAGACGCTTGACCCTGGGGTCAGGATTTTATTTACATGCTGTGATGTTTGATTTGCGGAGATTAAGGCGTAGGTATTTTTTTCATTGTTACAAGCGGCCGTCGCGTGCCCCACACGCGGTCACTTCCCAGGGTTCTTTGTTTGCGGAAGCCGCTTTGATTCAGATAATACACCCCGTCCTGTTTTCTAGTATAGAAATTTCACCTGTTCAATTAAAATAAAAAGTTCAAAGAAAATGTGAGGTATGTACTTTCAAGATATAAATTAAACCATCTTTTGTTAACCAAAGATGCGATTTACTAAGCTAAGAGATGTAGAAATACGACATTGAATTTGGTACAATTTCGGAAATAATATTACGCTTTAAGCTGGAAAATGCCTGGACGATTAGTTATTAATGAAAATGTGTACGATTTAGTTTTACCTAAAATGTAACACGACTCCATTATATCATATGCCAAAGAATTTCTCTATGACCTTGCAAAATGCTATCTGATATGAGCTATATTATGTAAAACTAACAACTACTATGACTACGAGGGAAAAAGACATAAAGAATGTCACTTATTTTATTATATGTAGACTTTTCTCTAGGGAAAAATTTAAAAGAAAAATGAGACTTTCAGCATGTACTACCCAGAAAACTAATAAGTGAGCTTGCACACATAGGTAATATTTTCATGCATATCTGCCATTCTAGAAAATTTATGGTGTCGTTTTATAATTAACAAAAAGCTTAATGAAGTGTTTGTAAAAATTGATATATTCTATCTGCATTGTCATTAGCGAATGCATTTAGATAATAAAGCAATTGATGAAAGCTACACGCATCTTGTCAATAAAATAAGCAGACATTGATCACCCCTTTGTATACATGTCGATTTAGAGAAAAAAGCAAGATCCAGTTACATTTCTCTATGTACAATGGGATAAAGACGAAAAACTCCAGACTGTTTTGCACAGGGTCCTGGAACGAAACACAATAACTAACCAAGGAGTATTGACTATGGACGGTAAAAGTATCGAGCTGGCTGGCGGAAATCCGGAAGTATGAATTGCGCAAAAAGTCGAGAGGTTCTCCGTCTGGAAGCTAAAGTAATAGGGATAATATTTCATATCAAAGAGGTGTAATTTCATGGCGAATCAGATAATCGGGAAGGGAAGGATTCGTGCATTGTTGTGATATATACGTGTAGACGGTCATTATTTGATAGAGAGGACCAACTGATAAGGAGGAGAGAGGGGCTAGTTGATGAGAGAATTGGGCTATTTGACCGAGAAGGCTGTATGATAGAGAGTTATTTAATAGAGAGGGCTATATGATAGAGATTGTTATATGATAGAGAGTGTTAAGAGAGAGAAAGAGAGACACACAAAGAGAGAGAGAGTTATTTGATAGAGAAGGTTATTTGATAGAAAGGGTTGTTTGATAGAGGGGACTATCTGATAGAGAAGCCTATGGGGTAGAGTTGGACATTTGATAGAGAGGGTGATAGAGATAGACATTGGATAGAGAGGACTATGTGACAGAGATAGACATTGAATAGAAAGGACTATGTGACAGAGATAGACATTGGATAGAGAGGACTATGTGACAGAGATAGACATTGGATAGAGAGGACTATGTGACAGAGATAGACATTGGATAGAGAGGACTATGTGACAGAGATAGACATTGGATAGAGAAGGCTATATGATAGGGATTATTTATTTGATAGAGAAAGTTATGTGATAGTGATAAATGATGACCTGGTACTTTGGAGATTAGTGACCTGGTACTTTGGAGATTAGTGACCTGGTACTTTGGGAAATGATTACCTGGTTGTCTGGGGAATGATGACCTGGTATTTTGAGAGATTAGTGACATGGTACGTTGGGAAATGATGATCTGGTTGTCTGGGGAATGATGACCTGGTATTTTGGGAGATTAGTGACATGGTACGTTGGGAAATGATTACCTGGTTGTCTGGGGAATGATGACCTGGTATTTTGGGAGATTAGTGACATGGTACGTTGGGAAATGATGATCTGGTTGTCTGGGGAATGATGACCTGGTATTTTGAGAGATTAGTGACCTGGTACGTTGGGAAATGATTACCTGGTTGTCTGGGGAATGATGACCTGGTATTTTGGGAGATTAGTGACATGGTACGTTGGGAAATGATTACCTGGTTGTCTGGGGAATGATGACCTGGTATTTTGGGAGATTAGTGACATGGTACGTTGGGAAATGATGATCTGGTACTATAAAGGGAATGATGACTTTTTACTTTTAGGTACTAATGATCTGATACACAGAGGTGATTGTGACCTAGAACTTTTGGAGAATGATTGCACCTCTCAAAGATTTTACCCCAGTAGACAGACATTGTCATTTCAAACCTGGCACCTGATGAGGTGTTACTTGCAGTTCTAACACATGTTTTATTGAACACTGATAAATCATCGTCCTGTCGCTCTGAAACGCAATCAATGATTGTTACGTGAATTGTCAGAGCAAATCGCGTTCATAATTTATAGTACAGGAAACTATGACGGCATGCAAAATTGACACGGGTATTCTAAGAAGAAAACTCCTAGATCATGTCCCAGACATAGTTAGAAAATTAATTTGAAAAAAAGAGAGATAAATCTGTAGAAATTGCATTTTATCTAAGTTAGAAATGGTCAATTATAAAATACTGCCTATATATATATATCTTTTTATCTCATCAAAATGATAGGTAAATTTGATTCCCATAATCTTACTTCATGGAAATTAACAACCGCCGAACAGTAATGAGCATTCGTGATTTTCACCCGTTGCGGTAGAAACATTTGATGTCATAATGCAAAGCCCAGCGCTGAAAAAATGTTCCCTTTCGTGCGGCTATAGATCTTTTCAGTCTGTTCCGAGTTAGTATCTGCCCAGTGCATTGTAACGGATGAAAATAATGAATACTGTATATTTCGTTTCTTGCCACTTAAACTATTTGAAAAGTAGACTGAATCTAATTAAAATGAAATCGATATCTAAACAATGAACAATTTTACTAACTCAATTATAAATTAACTAAGGTATACAATTAACGATTTCTTTTGACAGACTAACGGAAGTAAATATTTATTAGTTAGTAATAAATAAACGATAAAACATTGTTACTGGAAGTAAAACCAACATAGGTTGCAATTTTCAACTTAGCGCATTTTCGTAATATTTATTTCTAGATTTTCCCCCAT
Organism: Ostrea denselamellosa; assembly: GCA_024699665.1. Taxonomy (NCBI): domain Eukaryota; kingdom Metazoa; phylum Mollusca; class Bivalvia; order Ostreida; family Ostreidae; genus Ostrea; species Ostrea denselamellosa. Next base: position 4,344,535 of record JAMZEH010000047.1, on the reverse strand, counting down.
TGAGAATTCCTTTTAAAAGAATAGCTGGTTAGTAAACTCAAAGTTTTCCCAATATTGCTAGAAGGGGTTATGTACATGTAAAAGTGCCGCTATAAGTTACATTATTCTTAGGTAATCACGTGATGCTGGTATACTGAATGACCGAATTTATGTTCATGTTCAGGGTAATATAGGGTTACTGAACGATCGAATTTCTTCACCTTCATGATGATTGGATGTCTGGTAAACGAGATAACTGTTCGATTCTTGTAATGAAAATGCTTTTATCAAGGTTTCTATATTGTTTTGTTCAAAAAGGAATTCTAGAATGAAAAAAAAATATATTAGAATAAACCTGGCTTTGGGGCGTACTAATATTCTACATTTCACACTGAAAGAGATAGAAAGAGAAATAGATAGGGTTCCTGAGATGAGTACTACTGCAAAGACTGCTATCTTATCACCTGTTTGTTCAAGTAAGAATCGATCGTTCGTAAAATCTGTTGATTATTGCGCTGACCGAATCACAACACCATTGGAAGTAGTAGTTCATCACTAAGTCTGTCCTGTATCGCTGATACCGGGTTCTGAGGAATTCCTTTGGTCTCTAGAAGTTCATTTCGTTCTTAAACACAAAATAGAATGAATTGAATAGAACATGGGCTCATTTGCCGTGCCCTATTTCCCCATTCGTTATAATTTCTCCTAAGACTGGGATTTGTACCATTGCAAATTTGTACCTTCTCTGAGGAAGGTTAATTGCTTGCTTTCTATTATTAAGAAATACTTTTTAGGACATTAAAAGGGGGGGGGGCATTTTCTTGTCAGAGTATAACTACTGAAGTCCTTTTTATTTTAAATGTGAAGGTACATTATTCTTGTCCAAAAAGGTTTTTCTGGTAAGTGTGATGATGACCTTCGCCGTTTTAACATCTGTTTTATTGTGCTTGTCGAAACAATAAAAAGAGAATTAATGTCAAATTAATCGTATCTATATGAATTACTTTCCTAAATGAACACATAATTAGTACATGTGAAAGGAAATGCCAAATGTAATGCTTATCCAGATGCAGGTGTACTACGAGTGTTAATGTACACTATACCTTGCGGACGGTAATCATGCATGTATGCTAAGAATCAAATTTTAAATGTCTTTTAAGATTTATCAAAATAAGGTAATTTACTTTTAAATTTTCTGTTGCACGAGTATCTTGTAACCGTATTGTAAATCAATTTAATTTTTCTCTTTTTTGACGAGAATAATTTCAGGGCAGAGGCCACCCTCCAACACTACATGCACTATATCGTGTTTCATCAAGCCTTATCACACTCTAACAAAACACTGAGGCTGTAAATCGTCATTTGATTACACCGCTATCTGAGGGTATCATAAACCAAATCACCCACTCGTCCAATATAATGCCACCCGGCGAATGTTTACCGTGGGCCCCCGGACACAGATTGTGGTCAGATATTGGGGGATATGTTATCAAGAACACTTCGTTAATAGTTTTCCGACAAAAGTTAAAAATCTTGGCCACAGATGGTTAGTATTAATTCTATCTAGGGTGATGTCCCGCAATGGTGATGGTACACCATGGAGGGTGCCTTTGCAGGATAGTGTCGTGTTACAGACTATACGCAGATTTAGAACCTAATCGCGTTTTTCTAAAATAAAAAATGAATAAAATTGGCACGTTAATTTTGATTTTTTGACAATACCAAGATGGGACTTGTTTTTTGTTTGACGTCAATCTAAACACTTGCTATTAATTTTATTCAATTCTCTTATAAAGGATGATAAACAGATTCGTAGACCCCTTTAATTCCAGTTCAGTCATGCTACAGCTTATAAAAATAATTAGCATATGAATTTGCTGCATCTTTATGTAAAGGATGAATTAAATTCCATTACTTTTAAATTGCAGGATCGTTTGATGTTCTAATTGGCACTTTATATTATAAGAATACATGTAAACGTTCAATTTATATCAGCCTAGGTTACCGGTGCCCTTTAACCCTTGCTTAATTTCATATCAAAATACATGTAAATCGAATCTCTAGAATCTCTGACATTTATGCTTTTGTAAGCAACATTGGTAAGAAATGCTAAATAATGCACTTGGATGTTCATTTCTATTCAATTACCTCGATAACTTGTCGATAGCACGAGACTGCACTTAACAAAAACAAAAATACCCAATGTGAAAAGGGAGGTAACACGTCATTATCCACTCAGTCCAGGTCACCTGAATTATTAAAAATATTTGGACAACAGACAATTCAAGTGTTGTGGTTATAGATTACCTATTGGTACAGACTGATATTTTGATGTCGACTTAGAATCCTTAAGTTCGACAATGAAAAAAAAAATAAATAAAGAAGAAGTACAAAACATTCTTAGTGCTCGATCTTGAATTAAACCGTCTTTCATATAAAATACGACTTGCGTGCATCATTCTCTAAGCATTTTCTTTAAACAGTTCAACATTTTTTTTAAAAAGTAATTTACTTGTAAACATATACATCTATATTCATTTCTTCGATAGGAAATGTTTTATGTTCAAACTGAAACCATTGTTAGGTTAAGCGTTTTACTAGAAGTTTTTTTTCTTTGACGTCATCTTGTGGAAATTGTTGAACGACCCCCTCTCGGTCGAGAGATACTGTTGGGGGGGGGGGGGGGGGGGGCTTTTAGGCTCAATTCTCATTTTTCAACAAGATGTCTCGACCGAGAACTTCCTAGAATTCTTCATCAAATTTCTCCTACACAGTCGTTATTTCTTTAACCAATGTCAATAATAAATACTTTAATTAATGTTACCTTACTGGTTCTTTTCATTGTATGATCTTTTTTTTAAAATATGATTTTTGTTATTGAAACTACGTACAACAGTGACTGCTTTTCTCGCCATAACTTTATAAGGCATTACTAGTTTATAGATGAAAACTCCAGATTTGGCACCCAAAATGGCTGAGTATTTCGGGTAATACTTGACTTACACATGCCGCCTCCCTTTTTTCTGCAATCCTGGATCCGCCAAAACATTACAATATCTAGGTGTCCGTGCATAATATGGTAATACAACTTCACAACTTTAATTCTGTCTGTGCAATGCACGTGACAAACATGAAATACATCTTGCATGTCACATTTCAGACGCGGGATATTCGTACTTGTAATAAACTTCCTGTTTACAAAACTACTCACAGTTATTTCTGACAGACCTTTTTGTACTGACGTTTGAATAATATGTCCAGCAAACAACCAAAATCAGTCGCAGAAAGGACCTTCATTTGAAAATCCAAATAAGAAAAAAGCTTGTGACGGTTAGATTTTAATCAGACTGAAAAAAAAAAACCCAACTATATACTGGTTTGAAAATAAAACAATAAAATTTACCATTCCTCTTAAGTCAGTGAAAGTTTGCTGTGTATAGTACTGTCCTTTTCTGATTTAGAGTGAATTTAGGATAAGTCTTGTGTACTTATTTTATTTTCAATCAGTAAACGACTGTATTCAATGAAATTTATTCAGTTTTCTATACCCCTTTAATTCTAGACTGATAGTGCAAAAAGTTATAAAAATAAAGCAGAATATGGAATTGCTGTATTTTTCTATTATGGATGAATTAAATTCCATTAATTTTAAAATGCAATATCACTTGGTGGTATTTGATTCTATATAAAGTGGAATTTGACTCTGTACAAATGTTCATAATGCATTCACTTTTCCATTTCTCTGGAGGAGGCACACAATCGGTGTTGTTAATACCCTGGATAATTTCATATTCTTAAATTCAATTGGATCCTTTTGACATTTATGTTCTTTACACAACAACTACAGATTTAGATACCTGGTACCTATTTTTATTCAATTACTTCAATTACACATAACTATAAAGAGAAACGGGAAAAAGGGGGTGAAAAAGGGAGGTTCCATGTCTCATATGTTGATATGTACTTTAAAGTACACTATATAAAGAGTTTACAAGCTATTCAAAAATTAGAACACTTCTACCGGCACATACATGTAGGTTTTCATCGTCATATTTTTATAACTTTCATATGTTGGGGTTCATCAAGGCACTGAACTGTGTTCACTATTGTTTATGACTTTATATCGATGATATTACGGATAGTTTGTTGAATCTCTGTATATCATATGCTGATGACATTTATTTACAAAATACTTATTCTTGGGCCCTGTTTGAAAACGAGGAACACTTTTTGCACATGTTCAAATTTTAACCCAGGAGTATATTGTGTAACACAAAGAAAAACGAACTAAGTAACTTCTTATGTTAATATTGACTTTCAGTCTTCTCTTTGTTCATAAACCGGATATAGGGTATGCCTGTAAGAATTAGATAAATGATACGAAAGTGAAACCTTTTTTTTTATATATAAGGAATTCCCTTGCTTAATTGCTTCTTGGAAGCCATGTGATGTCATGACTGTGGTACCGGCACATATTATGCAGCGACACAAACCGTATAGTCATATTATAACCTCACCAGTCGAAGTGATAAATGGAGGACATAACTGATGAAATGAAGTCGTGTCTGAGCGAAACAATTATGAATATATTATTCAGATAACGCCGTAAGTGAAGTTACGACTATTTCACACTCTTTAAAAATTCATTTAGATTTACAGAGTTACGCCCCTTGTCTACAAGTGACTTAATCACGAAGTTTTTTTGTACCTAAAGAGTGCAGATGTTTACAAAATACATTATTTCTTATATTTATATTTACATTTTTAATAGATATGGAATAATATATTCCTCTGGAGCCACATTCACTATCTATAAAGTGCATGCAAGTTGGGAACAGCGTACGCATGATATAAAATAGCGTAAGCTATCCCAGCATACTGAATACAGTATAAAATGAGTAGAAATTGGTTTTATTCCTTTTGATCTAGTTTAATAAAACGCACTTGATGTAATTTTTGTAATGTTTCTTTTTAAGAAAAATTATTAATTTTTGTATAATGAGGAGCAATATTGCCGAAGTAACAAAATGGAAACAGAAGCTACACGTATTATGACGTCATTCCCAGGATGTCGCAAGGTGGGATTTAACGACGACTCTGTTTATATAATATAAAGAATGTCGATAAAGTCAAACTAACCATACTAAATAAATTTCGTTTTTTACAAATTAAATTTAATTGTTCTTTGTAAACTTGGATAAAAAATAAGATCGTTGATTCTGTTTTCCAGAATGCTAGATCATGACATTATAATTGAATCTCTTAGTCGCACAATCTTTGTTGGAGTACATCCTTTGATGAAGTTAGTTGCTTGGTAGTTTTACGTCGAATTGAGACGTCACCAGACGTCATGAAATACCATGCATTTTGACCTATGCTTAGCATTCAGGGCCGTAGCAGTGAAGGTTCTTTAATGTACCAACGCCTACAAGACACAGCACCTCCGTTTTTAAGGTCATACCTGATGGACACGTAATTTTCATTTCTAAATGTCGAAGTTTATGAGAAATAGCAATCACTACCTATATTTAGATCTTGGGTTTGACGCGGCCATCGAATTTACGACCTCCTGGTTACGAAGCGAACGGTCTAACCACTGAGCTACAGTGACAGGTCCCTCTGGTGAGAGATCGGTAGTAGTGATCTTTTCAACCAGGAGTGTATCTATTCAAAAATAATGACCACGAAGGAGGAATCTGCTGCAGTAGAACAACCTCCACCACTGTCGAGAGAAATTGGTTGGAGAGTTTATTAACAACAACCCCCCCCCCCCCCAAAAAAAAAACAAACAACCCCCCCCAAAAACAACAACAACAACAACAACAACAACAAAACCAAAACACAAAAAAACAACCAAAAAAAAAACAACAACAACAAAAAAAAAACCAAAACAACAACAACAACAACAACCCCCCCCCCCAAAAAAAAACCAAAAAAACAAAAAAATAAAAAAACAAAAACAAAAAAAAACAAACAAAAAAAACCCACCACCGTGTATTCATTATATCTATTCTACTTCGGTGATAATTGTAACACGTACAAAGTATCGTCCTTCTTTAAGAAATTTAGACCCATGACATATAACATCAAAACATGAAATCTTCAATAAACCTTTTGACGCAACAATGGCTGTTGACGTCAAGGGGTTTATAGAAATGATGATACCAACGGGCTGTGTTGTATCATTTTAGCAACTAATAATCCATGTTTAGTAATGTTTTTTTTCTAATTAATGCATTCTACACTTTTGTTGATATATTCACCATATCTTTCATATATTTTAAAAAGTTAACAAAATGGTATCCTAGTCCCTATCAAGAGATATCAAAATGTAAGGAGTGTAAGCAGGGCTGTGTCATGTCAGGCGTCCTGTTACTACTGACAACGGACTACTTGAGAAGAGCGGCTGATAACAGGAGAACGGGAATCAGATGGAAGTTTGTGACCGTATTAGGAGTATTAGGAGACTTGGATTATGCGGACAATCGGACATTTTATCAAAGTTCGATCACACACAGACAACATGGAAGAAGAAGGAGAGAGAGAGAGAGAGAGAGAGAGAGAAAGAGAGAGAGAGAGAGAGAGAGAGGCTGAATAGCAAGAGGTGCAAGAAAATGAAGATGAATGGAAAGAGAAGTAAGGTAAAGGTAGGGGAATACGAGGTGGAAGAGATGCATTTATTAACCTGGGAGCAATAGTGACGACACCAGGAGGAGGACCAAAGACACCAAAAGCAGGACAAACAAGGCAAGGGTAGCACATGGGAGACTGGGAAAAGTATGGAGTGCACGAACATATAGGAATTAGAAACAAAGGGCAAGCTATTCAAGTCACTAGTGAGGCGCTACACGATAGCAAAAACGAAGGTGACAAAGACAGAGGAAACTAGATGGATTCCTGTTCAGATGTTGGCGGGGGATCTTGAAGATGTGGCTACGGATGTGTTTGCGATAGTATCTCGCCATTCTGCATGCAATGTACAGCAGTCAGTGAGTACAACGATACACGTTTTTCCAACCGGAGAGACCAAATAAATTGAATAAGTGAAAAAGAAATTCAGCAAAGGTCCTTTAAAAATGCTATTGATACTCATTTTGCTTAAATTAAGAAAAAGTGTCGTGGACTTAAAAACGGACAGGAATACGGAGTTCGCTTACATAATAGCTTCCTGGAAAACAAATTTACAGTGAAATACACGCTTAAGCAGGGAGAGAAATGATTTGCATTATACATATTACGCAACAAGCAAGATCACTGACTGCTTTTTTTTCTCAGATAAGAAACTGTTATCTACAACTTGTGGTTTTTAACTTTTGACAAGGAAGTTTGTCGGTGGAAAATTCCGTCAACGTCCATAGTTATTCAAGTGCATTTTAGGGACACCTGAGCACGCAAACAAATTAAATCCCTCCTTAATTCCACATTAGTTTGTTGTTATTGAAAAAGGGAACCAGACACGTAAGGTAGCTCCAACTTGCTGTGACTTTTATCAAAATTTTAAAATGATTCAAAGTAGAAAAATGTACTGATTTCCACTTAATACAGGATAATTTAATCAATAACCAACGAAAATATAGGTGTTGCCATCTTTTTAAAGATGTCGGACATACTAAGTTTATATCAATATCATAAAATTGCATAATTTTAAAAAGCATGATAAAAAATACATCAAAACTGATTAAAATGACAAAATTTTAATTTCAACAGTTTAAAAGCACTGCTGATTTATAAATATATTTGAATTAATTTTGGATATGAAGGGGATCATTGTGTCTATTCAAAATAAAATGATATAATAGAAATATCAGCATAGGAGTTATTGCCCTTGACGACATTTTTGTAGTGTAGCAAATATATTATCTTTTCAATATAAAATTGTTTACCAAATTTTTATTATATCCAATGAACGAAATTCATCCTAAAGATATATTTCTATTATGCATAAATCTTAATGAAATAAAGATTTTGCAAAAACCTATGACATCACGTGAGGATGGAACAATCTTGAGAGGAGAACGGAATGCTAGTTTTCTTTATTGAGTGAGCATCTTCTCAGGAGAACTGCAAAGAATTGATAATTATAACTCCCTGATCAAAGTGGCTTTTTTGTAAAACTATACATTATACAATAAAAAAATATTATATATATATATATATATATATATATATATATATATATATATATATATATATATTAAAAGTATTTAAAAACAATACACGAAATATCAAATAAATGAAAATCTACACATCAAATCGTGTTCTATATAACATTCTATCTTGATGCATGGTGGAAAGTATTTTTTATAAGTGATGACTTAAAGCATCATGTCGTGCATAATATCAGACAAGGGCAATAACTCTCGTTCGCAATCGACTCGAAGCAACAGTTCTTGAAATTATCTATTTTTTTTTTTTTTTTGCGGATTAAGGGTCTGGTAATTATCTAATTATGGAGACGTCACCATTGCAGGTGAAGGGCTGCAAAATTAAGGCCTATGCTCGGCGCTCAGGGCCATTGAGCAGGGAGGGATCTTTATCGTGCCACACCTGCTGTGACACGGGACCTCGGGTTTTGCGGTCTCATCCGAAGGACCGCCCCATTTAGTCGCCTCTTACGACAAGCAAGGGGTACTGAGGATCTATTCTAATCCGTATCCCCACGGGGTTACTTCAAATTGAAAATTAAATCCATCGCAAATTACATTGAAAAAAAAAATTCAATACAGCTGATTAAATCTGTGCATTACTGAATCAGTTACCCCACACCTGAAGGAGATATACAGTTTACAAATGTGAAACCGAATCGGATGTACATTTCTTTCAATTGAACATGTTGTTAGAGACCTATACTGCAGTTTTAGAATACATTGATTTCGCCATCGAAACTGTCAATAAACATTGCACTCTAACACTAGTGAATGTTTTTTGTTTGAATACTGTTCAGTCATTCTATCTATAGAAGTTTGATTAACCATACAGTCCCACTTGTAATAGGATCCTTTTCGCATTATATAAATTATACTTTAATATTCACCTACTTTAATAACTTCATTATAGCCGTAGCAACTACAGGTGTGTATATACAACACCGCTGCGATGTATGCCAGTAGTCCATATGCGCGACGCATCTCACTAAATGAACAAACGGCATACCTCACAAAATGAACAAATGGCATACCTCACAAAATGAACAAACGGCATACCTCAGCAAATGGACACAAGGCATACGTCACCCCACTCCCAAAAAACACACGGTATATCTCACCAAATAAACACACGACATATCTCACCAAATGAACACACGACATACCTCACCAAATGAACACACGACATACCTCACTAAATGAACAAACGGCATACCTCACAAAATGAACACACGACATACCTCACTAAATGAACACACGACATACCTTACCAAACACACACGGCATATCTCACCAAATGAACACGCCACATAACTCACCAAATGAACACACGGTGTTCTGGATCAGAAAAGCTCTTAATAACGCAGCAAAATTTCACTAACAAATATAATTTAGAACAAGATGGTGTTGTGAAACACTGATGCCCCCGGATTACAACAAAGTGGAACTGTAAGATTTGTAAATGTCACCAGGTCAACAATGTTGGTGTCAATGGAAAGGTCTTGCCTCAAGGAATACACATCCCAAATATGAAAGGTCCATCTCTTATGGTGTAAAAGATATGAGCAAGGTTAAAGGGAGTTTTTTTTGTTGTTGAAAATTTCGAAAAACAGGTCAAAAGTCAATGTCAAGATCAAAAGTTCAACAAATCTGGTGTCGATGGAAAGGTCTTCTCACAAGAAATGCACATGCTAAATATAAAAGCAGTACCTCTTACGATAAGAAAAATATGGCTTATAGTTGAATTTTCTAAAAGTACATGTGGGTCAAAGGTCAATGTAAAGATCATCAGGTAAAAGTTTTTGGTGTCAGTGGAAATGTCTTGCCACAAGAAATACATCCCGTATTAGACACAATTAAATTAAAGTACTTGCCGTCCATCCTTCTGTGTTTATCAAACCAGAAATGATTAAAGAATGAGATAGTTACATCAGGAATATGCTCTGGTTCCCGCTGACAAACCTTGTTACAACTTTGTCTTTGTTTGTAAGGCTCATTTTTACAACTATATTTTAAACGAACTTTGCATAATTCTACACTTGGCAATCGCACTTAAACTTCTGCTTTCCGTTTAAAAGATGAAATACTTCAAAACCATGGTTCCGTTTTAGACACATTTAATACCCCAGTCAATGGGGTGGTTAAATATGAGTTAAAGTATCTATACTAGATTACATAACTGTACACAAAGATACATTGCTGGGCCCAGTAAATGTTCTACCAAGCCCCTATCTTTGCTTCTTACGAAAGTATTAACAGCTGTGAAGGAGAATCCTCAAACGCACTGTGCCACTACATATGCCAGATGTGGTGTAAATCAATGTAGATCCTCAAAAAAAAATAATTCAAAAGATCTTTTTAGAATTAGTAAATTTGAAATTGCAAAACTTTTTTTCATATCATAACATCAAAACATGTGACTATTCAACACTTTACACCATCATTGCTCACGATAAATTAAAGACCAGACTTTTTTTTTTTTACATAATGGTAAGTTAATTCTTCAACAAAAATGGAAAAAGGACACATTTATATCTCGTAATTACTCATCCAAAAATGACTTTGTTAAACACGACTCTGGTTCCACGCACAAGTAATATGAAGTCGAGATTAAAAATATGCTGGAGTTCTTTATTGATAATATCTTTTTAGTACTTGGTGATCGGGTCTTCCAACAGTCTGTTAGAATTCTCATGGGCACGAATTGGGCTCCTTTGTTAGCCGATCTTTTTTTATATTCTTATGAGATAGAATTTATTCAAAAGCTTTTACATGAGAAGAAGAAATTCTATTGCTGTGACCTTCAACTCGACATTTAGATATATCGACGTTTTATCTATTGACAATAATCATTTTCATTCATATATAGAATCGGTATTTCCCAGTGAACTCAAAATAATAGACACAACAGAGTCCTCCACATCTGCTTTCGTACTTAAATATTTTGTTTTTATTGAAAGTAGATGTTAACGGCAAACTAACAACTCAACTTTATGACAAAAGGGATGATTTCAGCTTCTCCTTTATCAAATCTCTTTTCTATGTAATAATTTTCCATTATCATCTGGATATGGTATATATATATATATATATATATATATATATATATATATATATATTTCTTAACTGATTCGATACGCCAGTGGATTATTGCCAGAATCAAGAACTACAACCTACTTCACCTATTCCTTATCCTTAAAAAAATCATATTTGTAGTTTATTGTGTGGTATGTTTGTTACTGCTAGGTGGGGACAACTTACTCTCAGATTTACTGGCCAGTTCAATAAATTTACGTGCTTTATTTTTAAAGAACTCTTTAAAGTACATTTAATATGCAAAGCATTTGAATTTAGAGGGTTATAATGGTTATGATTATATATTTAAAAAGTTATACAAGTATTCCTGGTAAAAGACGGTTATACCTAGAACTTGATGAAATAAAATGCCTTTGAACTGAGTGTGATTTGTATAAAGTAAAATTTCTTATTAGAACTTTTTTTCGACCTCCAAATTCTTTAGCTAGTAAATGGGTCGACACTATAGCATATACATTTAGAAAGTTCAATGATATTAAAACCATAACATGATTGTTATTGGTGACTTCAATAATAACTTGCAACACCAAACAACAAATTCAAATGTACTTGCCTTATTTAAATATCTGTTTTACTGAATTTAAAATTATTAGTAGTCAATACTTTTGAAATTACTGAATTTTTCGGTCTCAGGGAAATATTCTTAGAAAATATTAGAAAAAATATTCTGTTAGACAATATTACAAGAAAAAGCGGAAAAAAAAAATACCGAAAAGTAATAAATCTCATAAATCGTATGAAAATGAAAAAACAGAGGGTGGGAAAAATACGGACCAATGAACACGTCAAAGATGGGTCAAAGTGCCTTGGAAGAGTAAGTGTTCCCTGTCGACCGGCCAAACCCGCCGTGAGCCTTATATCTTGATCAGGAAAACGCAGTAATTAGTAATCAGAATCAGTAAAGCACGACCTAACAATTGGTTTGAAACACGTCAGATAACACTTGACTAAATGGCGGTATTATTTGCAAATAAGATCATTATAATCACCATAGAATTTGCGAAATTCATACTTTAAACGAAACTGTTGAAACCCTTGTAACAGCAACGTATTTATTCAATAGCTTACCTCGATTTGAAAAATTTGATGATGTGCAGGACATGATTTCGCCTATCGAATCAGTTAAGCGACATAAACACCATATGCAGGTGATAAATGAATATTGTTACATACATGTATATGTGGGAGATTAACGGTTGAGAAGTGAAGTTATCTCAATGGTCAAATTGTTGAGTTGTTAGTTTGCCGTTAATACCCATATTCAATAAAAATGAAGCAGATGTGAAAGACTTTGTGGTGTCTTTTATGTCGAGTTCACTGGGATATACCGAATAGACATATGAATGAAAATGAGTAATTTAGTATATAAAACGTTGTATGATATATCTAAATGTCGAGTTGAAGGCCACAGCAAGAGATTGTTTTTCTCATGTAGAAGCATTTGAATAAATTATGTTTCGTAAGAATATAAAAACAGACCGGCTAATAAAGGAGCACATTGCAGGTGAATAGAAATTCTAATAGACCTGATCAATAAAGACTACGAAGATATTATCAATGGGGAATTCCAGCATCTTTTTAAAAGCAACTTTAGAGTACTTGTGCGCAGAAATGATGTAAAAATTTGAAAATGGGTCTGAAGCTGACACAGATATTACTATGGTATGATAAGATAAAATCTTCTTGATTTTCTCCAAACGGATGAGGGGGCGGGGGGGGGGGAGCCTTGTACAGTTTTGGCATCCCTTCTCTATTATGTTAGTTTAATATATATTATGTCTTTTATATGTATTTATTGCTTTTACATGTAAAGCACCTTTGGGTAATTGTCCTGATTAGATAAAGTGCTATATAAATTAACAAAAATAACAAAAACGATCAAATTATAAATGTCCACCTTTTGAATTAGCGATGAGACAGTCTTACAAAGCCTCTGTTTTTATATACGAGGTATTTGGAGCGGTTAGCATAATTTGCTTTCGTTTTTGTACAAAATAAATTTTCAAAGCTTTTACCTTAACCATAGGAAATTATAATAAACGCTGTCTTCCATGATCTTGATTTTCATATAAAACATACTCTTTGGCATTTACTATTCCTAGAATATTTTCAAGGATAGTTTGTTTGTCATCCAGTAACATAAGATTGATGTTAAAATTATGTGCATTTATATTACGCAATTTTCATTAAAAACACTTGTACTAAATCAACATTCTTTTGGACGGGTCGTCTTTAAGAATCTGCCATAATATTTTATGCCTCAGCTTAATGAACAAATGAAGAACATTAATCAATCCCATAAATCCTATAAAGGAGACAAAATTAAGAGAAAGGCAAACACGGACCCCTGGACACACTAAAGGTGGGATCAGATACTTAGGAAGAATAAGTAAACAATGTATGCTTCTGAAATAAAACACATTGATGTGTACAGAAAGAGAAGCAGACTATGGCCTTCTTATGTTGTCCGTATTGATTTACTTTAATAACAAGTTTTGGAAATTTCCTTTTCGTAAAAATGTGTTACTGTTGTAAAGAAAATAAATTCTAAGCCGTTTGTAACATGATTTTGTTTGAAATATAAATTTCGGATAACTGAGCAGAATATAAATATTTAAAAACTTTACTATCTACAGACGTTTGGTCTTACCTATCAGAAGGTAGCACGACATGTTTCCACATTTTGTTGAAACAACTGAATATATATCGGAGTTACTACCAACAGAATGTGATGAGTGAATTTTCCATCTCGCTGCTTTGTACACTCGTTCTTTTGGTTTATTGCTTTTCCTATTTCCTTGGAGACGGCAACCAACATAAACAGTGTTATCGGATTGAGGGATTTCATTACCGAAAAGGGTAATGCTATGATATAAAACATAAATTTTGATGCACCAGATTCGCATTTCGTTCATTAATGCTCAGGTAAAAAATGTTGGAAATCCGAAATAAGAACAAACTTGAAAGATCTGAAAGAATCAAAAATACCAAATACTGAGCCAAATCCGGCTAAGGATAACTTGAAAGATCTGAAAGAACCAAAAATACCAAATACTGGAGTCAAATCCGGCTAAGGATCAGAGCTATGAATGAGGGAGATAATCCTCACTTTTGAAACAAATTTCTTAATTTTATCACAGCAAATTTTATTTCGTATTTTCATGCTAGTACCGGAGTACTTAGCTACTGGGCCATTGTTCATTTTTGCGGAAATCAGGTTCAGGAGCTTTTCCTTTGGAGAGTAGTTTAATATGGAGTCTCCTGAACGGTTATGGCGTCTCGTTCTGCGAAAACAGTATAGTGGCGGTTCAGATCATTACCGAAGTTCTCTACGGTTTTGTCTAAGTGGTTTTCGAATTCCTCATCCAACTTTTCAAGATGATGCTCTTCATTGGCAACATCAGACTAGTATATTTGCCATAGATTGCACATATCGATGATTTTCTCTGCGATGAGATCATTATATCTCTATTTAGAAGATAATGTTGTACTAGAGCGCCTCTTGTTTTCCACGCAAAAGTTCCTATGTCAATTTGCCCCGCGGGGATCCGGGTTGTTAGAATAGATTCTCAGTGTCCCTTGTTTATAGTAAGAGGCGACTAAATGGGGGCGGTCCTTCGGATGAGACCGCAAAAAAACGAGGCCCAGTATCACAGCATGTGTTGCACGATAAAGATCTCTCCCTGCTCAAAGGCCATAAGCGACGAGCATAGGCCTAAATTTTGCAGCCCCTCACCGGCAATGGTGACGTCTCCATATGGGTGAAAAATTCTCGAGAGGGACGTTAAACAATATATAATCAATCAATCCTATGTCAATTTCGGCGGCTCTTTCAATTTCATCAAAAATTGTATGATTCCAGTCTCTTTGTGATTCTTGTTTTACTTGCGGCCTTAAAGAAGTTTCCTAAATTTACACTTCGTATTTTTGTAGGTTACGTATGACTCCTTGTGTTTATCTCTCGGTGAACCTTCATATTCCAACCCCCTTCATTTCGTATTGAACATTCTGTGCTTCTTATTTTCCACAGCATGGTTTAAGATGTGCAATGAATTTTCCATATGGTATGTGTTCATCAGCAACTGATAGAAACGATGTCTTAATATGGACAAGAATGATGTCGATATTTTCCTGAGATAAGTTAATACTGTTTCTTCAGAATTTAGAATGCTAGTACATATATTCCTGAATGCCGCTAACTCGTTACTGTCGGTAGATTTCCATTTAGTAAACAATCTGGAGGAAGGTTGGTGAAAACATTAGGGATATCAATTTCATATAGTAGTGGGAAAAGGTCAGACACTGTATCCAAAGTCTTGAAATATTAATTTTCTTTATATCTAACTTCTTGTGAAATATATTCAGGGACAAAGACGTAGTCAAGTAGAGACTTGAATTGTGTATCTTTAGTTGGAAAGTAGATTAATTCTCAGATATAAATAGAATACACAGATTTCTTTTGTGTATTATTTGAATGAGAAGTTGTAATTTCGAGCTTTCATACTTACTTTGAACATCTGTATTAAAATAACCACATAATACTGCAGGGTCTATTTTAGTTAATCCATTAAACAAATCCAGCACGTCTTGCATGGCGGCTTTGTGTTCTTCATAGTAAAAGTTTGTTGATCGAAGAAGACATCTTATAATGAACATATACTTCAAGAACAGTGCGATCAATAGAATTTCAGACAAGAAATGCAATCTCTTCTCGTATATTTTTGGATATTCCTGAAGATGCAAAAGTCGTTATTTCGCAATATTGATAAGCAGTTGTTTGGAAGCTAATGTTCAGATATAAAAACGTCAGACCATTCAAATTCATCAGATACCTCTGAATGGCAGATTAGTACTTCATGCACATTTCAACACGAAAGTATCATAAAAGTTATTAAAATGTAAGATAATGCCATCACAGCCACAACTCATCGTGATTGGCTGTTTTTTGTTTGTTTGATTTTTTGTTGGTTTTGTTGTTTTTTTCTTTTGTCTTTTTTGTTTTGTTTTGTTTTGTTTGTTTGTTTATTTTTTGTTTTGTTTTGTTTTTTGTCGAAAACCGAAATATATAATATTTAAATCTTCTGTTATCATATATTGCTTTTCTTATATACAAAGCAAAAATGTTGTTAAGAAATGATAAAAGATCTGATACCGACACAGATATTACTATGTATGTTAAAAACATGAATTTATACCATGAAATCCATCAGAAATTAGAATCTATGTTCGATGCGACACCCTTTTATATGAATTGTCCATGTATTTATAAATAATCCCATAAATATTTATATATTCATACTTTTTTATGGACTTGGTACATCTATTACAAAAGAAATACATCGTATGTAATTATATAGTATAATGCTTGTTCGCTATCCCACACTCTGAGGAGGGCATTCTCTCAGTTGTATAGCCCGGGATTCTTTACAGGTCTGTAGTGATATTTAATGTACCCTTTGTGTATGTGGGATATACTTACATGCATATTTAAGATTGTTGAAATGTTATAAAATATATATGTACTAGCGAAATTGTAGAAAGTATGTTCAATGTAATCATGTATACCATATCGTACTTTCATTATGATAGATATAACATATTGTACTTCTAATATGATAGGTATATCATATTGTACTTCTATTATGATAGAAATATCATATTGTACTTCTATTATGATAGATATATCATATTGCACTTCTATTATGATAGATATATCATATTGTACTTCTATTATGATAGATATATCATATTGTACTTCTATTATGATAGATATATCATATTGTACTTCTGTTATGATAGATATATCATATTGTACTTCTATTATGATAGATATATCATATTGTACTTCTATTATGATAGAAATATCATATTGTGCTTATGGTCAGTATTCTTTTGTAATGTCTCTTTCAATATAATTATTTGTTGTTTGTTTACATATGCAAAATAAATGTATGAAATAATTGGGATTTTTTTGTTCACAGTCATACAAAGTAATATCATCACACTTTCCAAACTTTATACCCCGTGGGGATCCGGGTTGTTAGAATAGATCTTCAGTACCCCTTGCTTGTCGTAAGAGGCGAGTGAATAGGGCGGTTCTTCGGATGAGATCGCAAAAACCGAGGTCCTGTGTCACAGCAGGTGTGGCACGTAAAAGATCCCTCCCTGTTCATAGGCCTGAATTTGCAGCCCTGGTGACGTCTCCATATGAGTGAAAGATTCTCCAGCGGGACGTTAAACAATATTTAATCAATCAATCAATCAATCCAAAATTTCTAGTTCCACGAAAAACACCAGGGATAGTTTGGAAGAGATCAACATCAATAGAGCTACAGGACTGAATGATACACATCCAATACTGCTGACAGACATCAACTCACCTTGCATATCTTTATATAGAATATTCAATTCATTGCAGTAAAATACTAAAGTTCCAGATCAAAGGAAAATTTTGAAGAAAAAAAATCTTGTAGTAAAAAAAGCTTAAAATTGAACGACTGACTTTAATAAGCTGAACGGAAAGATTTATTTTCAAACATTTTTGAAGCTTCATTCTTGTCAATGATACATTAATATCAGTACATCCCGGATTCCGACCCAGCGATGCCATTGTAAATTAACCGTTGAAAATTACAGGTGAATGTTAGAAAGCCATTGGCCAGGGAAAGGAAGCTCGATTTGTCTTCATTGATATAAGTAAACGTTCGATAAAATATGATGTAAAGGATTACTGTTCGTATTAGAAAATGTGGACGAAAGGGAAAGTTTATTTAAGTGGGTTAAAATCTATATATGCAGTAGAAAAGAATGTTTTGTCATTAATGGATCAAAGTCGGGCTTAGTTCATGTAAAAGCAGGTGTGCCACAGGGAAGTTCATTAGGACCATTGTTCTTTCTCATCTTTATGACTGGCATTGTGCTGTATATTGAATGTGCAACTGAAATGGTTACAGACGATAGCCCAACCCCCCTCTCTCATAGTGTTATAGTTGAAAATGTATTTATTTAATCAATATTACACAATGATTATCTTAATCGAATTAATGGATGGTCAAAACGTGGCTTGTAAATTCCACTTTATTTAAAACAGAATGATTCACCATTGTTTGTAAAATTGAAATTTTCACTCCTTACTCATTTTCGAAGATATTGATCCAAAAGGAGTCAAATCCCATAAAGATTAAATTTTACAATTTCTAATGGTTTATAGGGAAAAAACCAATCAATTCAGCTTCATAAAATATGCCCCCTAAAGACCCCGGAAAATTTAGCAAATGTAAATATTTTGTTTAATTTTGTAAAAATGTCATTTAGTCCCATCATTTACAGTTGGCTTACGTTTTGTATGTGAGTATATTACTTGTATAATTCAGTCTCCAATTCCACAGAAATGATATTTTTTCTTTTTTTTCTCTCTCTCTCTCTCAAAAATTACTTTATTATTTTTATTCATCTTAGTGACTCTTAAGTGTTTTATGCTTATTGAACGGGATTGATATAGCATCTCCCATCTCTTTTATCATTGCCATGTATGATATATGTGATATCAGTTCAAATAAACATTCTTTACTCTAAACTATGTTCTTTCGGAAATTTAGAAATTTTTTAGAAAATCAAACATTTTTATTCTGACAAACCTTGACCCCCAATATTCCTAAGTTTGAGTGATTATTCCTGGTATCTGTAAATTGTGCGAATTAATGATCATGGAAGTCATTTTATCATTTGTATGTCATATTGTTCAAATCGATTTTATAAAACAGAATGTTGACTAAATATATGCGAGATATTGCTGTGCCTTGTATATATACGGTAATGGCATATTAAAATGATTAATAAATCGCTGATTAGAAGTTCCCATTCAGAAGATTTGCTTTATATATCTAAAATGTTTACATAGGATACGAAAGATTTTTTGAAAATGAACGTTTCACACCTTACAACCTTTCGTTTAGATAACTGACGTAATCAGTCATCATTTCAAAGTTATCAAACCACACAAACATGGTAGATTTGATTCTCATGCAGATCTGAAATGTGTAAAATATTTCGGAATCTGTTATACATGAAAAAGTGAAAATAACGAACAATAATCAATCTCATAATTCCAATAATGAGTACAAAATTAAGAATAGGGCATACAGGGACTCACCAGAAGTGGGATCAGGTGCCTGGGAGGAGTAAACATTCCCTATTGACCGGTCACAATCACCGTGCATGTATATGTAGCACATTTTACCAATAATCAATCAAATATGATTTTGTTTTCTAAAATCTCTGACTGGAAATTCAGTTGCCGCACGTGCCACGGCGATCCTTTATACACACATTGTTACATTCCACGAAGACCTGCATTTGATAAACTATAAATACCAAATCATAGATACATGTAATATTTAACAGGGAAATCCCTATAATTTGCAGTAGTAAAGCATGCTTTTACAACAAGCGTTGTTTAGGTTTGATATAAGGTAAGTACAGATAGTTAATGTTGTTTTGCAATACAAAGACTATATTGTATCTGATTTAGACTCCGGTATCTATCTCTTGTATATATAAAACAATAGTTATCCTACAGTATCTTGATAAAGTGATAATATGGCTTTTCAACTTTGCATTAATGAAATATGTGAAAATGAAATAATAAAAAAAATCATCAAAGTATGACATTTTGGATGCTGATTGAAGAGTGAATCAGTTGTTTCACTTGACAATGTGGAAGGTGGTTTTGAGAGGGAGCTAGTTACAACTAGAAACCCTTCCACAATCCGTTCAAAATACCGAGGAGAATCTCTCTCTCTCTCTCTCTCTCTCTCTCTCTCTCTCTCTCTCTCTCTCTCTCTCTCTCTCTCTCTCTGTGTGTGTGTAAGTTTTGAAAACCTTGACTAAGCATTGGATTTGGTACATCGAAAGATCCTGTAATTATTGTAATGTAAATGCTGAAGCTATTGTAAAAGAACACCAATAAAAACTGGTCGCCACCATATAACTGAAATATTGTTGAGTGTGGCGGAAAACAACAAATAATCAATTAATTAATCTTAACTGATTCGATACGCAAGGATGTGTTCTACGTATGATCAGTTTTTTATTAAATTGAGACAGGCTACTGACAAGCAAGTTGATGTTACATAAGTTTTTTCAATAGCTCGTTTAAAGCCTGTATTTCAAACGATATGGTCATGTTAACTATATAGTTTGCCAGTATAAACTTTCATTGGATCAAATACTTAATGCCGTACTTCATACAAAATATTAGGTTGTTCTAGACACACCAATTCTAACTGTGGATTACTCAGTTTACCTGATCAAGATATAGGACTCACGGCGGGTGTGTCCGGTCGACAGGGGATGCTTACTCATCCTAGGTACCTGATCCCATCTCTGGTATATCCAAGGTCCGTGTTTGCTCAACTCTTTATTTTGAATTCCATATAGGATTTATGAGATTGATTACTGTTCCTTGTCTTTGCCTTTTCATAGATAGGAATCTGAGTGATTTGACGTACGTATTGGAGTGACACAGCTCGACATAATAATGTCTAGTTTCCTGTTCGTACCATTGAAGAAAACACACACGGAGAACCAACTAAAATAAAGTGAAATTCACATCTGAATGAAAAGACCTGGGTTTTTCAGATGGTTTAGCTGTATTTTCATACAGCCCCGTGGTGATCCGGGTTGTTAGAATAGATCCTCAGTACTCCTTGCTTGTCGTAAGAGGCGACTAAATGGGGCGGTCCTTCGGATGAGACCGCAAAAACCGAGGTCCTGTGTCACAGCAGGTGTGGCACGATAAAGATCCCTCCCTGCTCAAAGGCTATCAACGCCGAGCAAAGGCCTAAATTTTGCAGCCCTTTACCGGCAATAGTGACGTCTCTACATGAGTGAAAGATTCTCGAGAGGGACGTTAAACAGTATATAATCAATCAATGTATATTTTCATATTAATAAGGAAAATCCCAGTAAACCCAACAATTTTGATATCAACGTAGAAAAAGCAGGAACTAAATGAACTCAAGATGAACGTTGAATACTTGTATTAAAGATCAAGCAGGGAAAACCAATATTTTACAAATGAATACAAGAGTTGAGGAGTGTGAAGTTTGGGGTATCTTTATCACGTTGAGACCATCACATATTTGGTAAAATTATTACGAAGAGCATATGGTGTGACGGAAATATGAAAACCCTCTAATGACAAAGATTCGGCTTTTTAATACCTCACCAACAAAACCGTACGAGTGAAATTGGAGTGACAATAAGTTAGGTACTTTCCAGAATAATTATATGAGAAAGACCATGAAGAAAAGGTAACCATTGAAGATATTTAAGGAAGAGATCAAAGAACAGATATGAATAGAGACCGAGATGATAAGGATGACATACGGACGGTGTGGAATGTTATGATTTGTACAGGATAAATCACGTGGTTATCAGCAGGTAAGCAATGAATAGGGAAATTATAAAGAACCTTGAGAAGGCCATTTGGGAGAGAACAAGACTGAAGGATGCACTATGATAACGGTCAAGGATAAAAGCGAGCATTAGGATAAGGGTCAAAGCAAGGAAAATTAGACATCCGAGCCTGATTAGGATGGAAAGGAGATAACAAAAAGGATCACTGGGATAACAGTCAAAGATAGGAGGAAGCACTAGGATGACAGTTAAAGATAGGAGGGAACGCCATGATAACAGTCAAAGATAGGAAGGAGTACTATGATGACATTCAAAGGTAGGAGGGAACACTAGTCAAAGACAAGGGGGAGGCGCTAGGATAAAAGTCAAAAATAAGAGGGAACACCACGATAACAGTCAAAGATAGAAGGAGGCATTAGGATAACAGTAGAAGATAGGAGAAAGCACTAAGATGACAGTTAAAGATAGGAGAAAGCACTAGGATGAGAATCAATGATGGGAGGAAGCACTAGGATGACAGTCAAAGATAGGAGGAAGCACTAGGATAAATGTCAAAAATAGGAGGGAACGCTAGGATATCGGTTAAAGATAGTAGGGAGGACTAGGATATCAGTCAAAGACAGGAGGGAGCATTAGGATAACGGTTGAAGATAGGTATCCGAGCTCGGAATGCCAACAAACACGGAGATAATCTGCCAGGTAAGTGACGATGTGATTAACTCTTGGAATTATTACTGGTCTTTTTAAGACCGTTCAAAATTATGATATGTATCATAATTATATTAAAGAATTTTGAAGGAAAATTTTATAGAAATTTCTGATTATGATAGATTTTCAAGTATGCAAATAACACGTAATCCGGCAATTGTAACTAGGAAACAAGATTATTTTAATATGTATAAAACAGATAATGCTAACATAATATGATACATTTGTTAACATGAACAATAAGAATCAATAAGTAATTCCCACTTTAATATGAACAGTGGAATAATTTATGATGCGCAGTAAATACATCGGAATGGGTATGCTTGTAAAGCGGGAGGTCTATACGTCATTTACATTGCACTGTCAATTAAAACCAAGAAATACACATTGCAGGACTGTAAAACAACACTAACAGAACAAAAACGTGAATAAAAAGTTGACATTTATTATCTGAGATGTACGATATAGGTTGTTTTTCTTGTATTATTAATTTTTTGGAAAAATATTAAGTTCAATATTTTGCAACCCCCAGGGATTTTCGTGTGTTTTTTTTTTGTTTTGTTGTTGTTGTTGTTGTTTTTTTTGGTTTCCCCGCCTGGCGATGTTCTGCTTATGCGGATTTGATATCGAATATCAATTTTTCTAGTTTTATCATCAAAATTTGCTTATGCATAAAGCAGTCATCGTTTTCGCCAATAATGGGTGAGATTATTGGAAGAGTAAATCACATTGCAAACAAGGTCTTGTTGGAGGAAATGAATAGCTAAATGGCTATGTCATTTACAACCATGATATTTTCCACTCTTTAAAGATACATCAAATGGAATCTGATGAAAGGATTATATGCTAGCCCGTGCCGTTAATAATACAAGAAATGGTTTAGCTCCTGATAACAGGGGTCTGCATGACAAGAGCACAAACATGTAAAACAAAAAAGTCAATTCAAGACAAACTGACTATAATGCAAACGATCCACGAAGCCGTATTGTAATTCTTAAACTGTAGAAGTAGTATGTGTCATGGCTGCAGGATGTTTAGTTTCAACTTGATATTTTTATATGTGTTTAAGACAACAATTCTCTTTTGATAAGCAATAAGAAATGTCAAATGCATACATATGTTGATCCAGTTTCGATAAAACAGCAACTAAAACCTTGTGCATATTATTTATCAGACACTATATTAACATTTGAAAAGATACAAGTGACGTCAGAATCTTTTACGACAGATTTGGATTGTTTTCAAATGACGTTGGTAGGATGACAAATCAAATGCAATGACAAGACCGACAAACACACAGACAAACACAATTCCCACCGTTCCCCCGACTTGACTGGCTGACGGTCGCGTGTCTGTGGCACTTGTCTTGGTGGCCTGGTATGACGAGAGCTGAGTTTTGTCCTCTTGTAGGGCTTTCTTCGTGGCCTCCAACTGAGGAAGCAGGGCCTCGTATATTTCTACCAAAGTCTTGTTTGCGTATTCGCTGCTCTTATTGTTCCAGTAGTCAATTTTGTCCATGTAGTCACACTCACACGGGCACATTGAATTATTTCCATCTAAAATATAAATACGAAGACGAAAGCTCAGATCCCAAAGATCTTAATATCTAAAAAATCGGCCATTTAATATTTGTCGGCAATTTTCAAATTGTAATAATGAGAATGAAACTACTGGGAAAGCGCGCTTGGGAAAATGGTTATCTTTTATTTCATGAGCACTAAAACAAATCTTGTGAGAAATTGTAATTGTGACTGGTAAATATTTCTGTCGTCGTGGATTCTGTGTAACGAATATAATTTTCTACTTTTCATTACTTTTAGCATAATCACTTAGACCCAAGAATGTATCATTTGAAGCGTGTGATCTACTACAATCTGATGCCTGTGTATATCGATGTATTGCACGTCTATGTTAGTGTGCACAGTTTAATTCTGATGTATTCATATAATCTTCATATATGATAATGCTGCATTTTTATTTTAGTTTATTATGTTAATCTAACTTTAATGCATTCTTATTTATTTGTGTCAAAAATGAAAATAATAAACAATCTCAAATTCCATAAAGAATACAAAATTAAGAATAAGGCTAACACGGACCCCTGGACATACCAGAGGTAGGATCAGGTGCCTAGGAGGAGTAAGCATACCCAACTGGCCAGTTACATCGGCCATGAGCCCCTCTATCTTGATCAGGTAAACGGAGTAATCCGTAGTCAAAATCAGTATATACGTAAAGAACAGTGTAACACTTGGTATAAAACCATTCGGCCCAGCTTTTATTTGCAAAATTAGATACTGAGTAATTATGACGACTACAGAATCTGCGAAGTTTTGACTTCAAACTAGACTGCCGACTGCTGTATGAATTATCTCGGTGAACTGTCTTTTTGTTTTAGTGCATGCGTACTATCCTGGTGTTAGATGTAATTTAGTCTTCATTGAAATGTCTTAGTTTCTACAAAAATCTTGAACAGCATTCTTGATATGAAGTAAAGGAACATAATATTAATTTTAATAATAATGGCACTGACGATTCCAAATTTATATCTAGAAATTAGTCTTAGTTTCTACAAAAAATTTGAACAGCATTATTGATATGAAGTAAAGGAACATAATATTAATTTTAATAATAATGACACTGACGATTCCAAATTTATATATAGAAATTTAAGAAACTGGCAAACTTGCTCACATAACGCCGCGGCCGAGATTCGAACGTTCGCCGACAGAGGTGAGAGGCTTTGTGATTTTGAGCCCGATGCTCTAACCACTCGGCCACGGAGGACCCCCCCCCCCCCCCCCCCCCCACACACACACACTTTCCCAGTGGAAAAGACAATAAAGAAGTTGAGAATTGAGTTCAAGATATCTATTAACCCAGTCCAACTGCTCCAACACTCTGAAGATAAGCTCTACGATGGCGATCTTTTACATTATAAGCTTACCTGTTGTAACCTCTGTGGAATTTTGTTGAAAAATCAGAACACATGACAACAGAAGAGGCAACCAATGTGGATAATCCATACTACGCTGCTAGCAGGACAACACCGTTCATCAAACGGTACAAATCTCTTTAGAAAGCTACAATAAAAATTAAACAGCGGTCGATTTTCACCACCATCATCATCTGATTCGAATACTTTATAACGAGCGGCGAAATTAAAATCATTAATGATTAAGTGAGTATTGATCGGTCGGAAATGTAACAATTGATTTTGGAATTACCAATAAAAGCCGTAAATGGACTATTACGTTCTCCGGTGCAAGCTATGAAGAAGGGTTTAATTAGGCAAAGATTAGACGGAACTAAGCGGGACAGCTCTTATCTGGTAATTCTGTAGGAATGATGGTCAACATCCAGTCGTCAAAGAATGGAATATAAATCTTTCTTTATAATTCATGAAATATCCAGATTAAAGTGTACAAATTTCCTGAATTTAAGCTCAGAATTCATTTCTATAGCTTGCATGTACTAGAGTTCTCAATTGCATCGATATAGAGGGTTTCTTTGATATGTCATTAAGAAGAGTACTTTGTTTAAAACATGAAAATGATAGTGTTGAAAAATGCTTATTAAAACTGTCACTGTATATATATATATATATATATATATATATATATATATATATATATATATATACATATATATATATATATATATATATTGTAAATAAGTTGAAGTTGATGGGAAATGTATATTGGTAGCAACGTGCATTAAGCTGTTCGTTATTATTTAATTTCAAAATGAAATGTGAAGATCACAAAACAAAACTACATGAATATCTTATTTCCTCACTTTTTTTGCCAAAATCAGACAAAGGAAGAAAAACTAATTTGATTGTTTGTTGTTTTACGTCACATACGAGAACATTTTACTCTTATAAAAATGTCACAAGCTTTAAATAAGATGTCACAAAAAGTCACAGGATCGAGATGTTTCTAGACTACTTTGTATCAAAACTGCATTTTTTGACTAAATAAAGTAAATCTTAAAGTTTTCAATTTCAAAATATTATTGTACATATACTCCATTTTTGATCCACAGCAAATTTCTCTGGTGTAGCATTATTCCTGAAGTCTGACGTGGGATCTGGATCGCAAACAGAACCCGGGACCGATCCCCGACCTGCGTTTTAAATCTATCACTTTTAACATAGGTAGTGGTCCTCGCAAAAATCATAGGTAAAACGTTCATATATACTTAATTTTTACAGTATACTAAAATTGCAACTGGTTCGTAATAAACTATATACGAAATCAAACAAAACAACCCCCACCCCCACCCCCCGCAAAAAAGAAAGAAAGAAATAAACATACATTTCATTATTGCATATCTTGTTCCTTTTTAATGATCATCAAAAAGTATCAAAACCTTTCTGATATCGAAACAAATGTGCACAGATAACATCATTTGCTATCGATGTGCAGCACTGAGTATCACATAACGATATAACCCGGGGTTATCCATTACGAAATGGAACTTTTTGAAACCGATTGCATTCATAGAAACCATTGTGTTACCTGTTGTATATCAATACATAAGATCTTCCATTTCAGAAACTCGTTCTATGAAATCATTAAAATACCTATTAAAGTCTTCATGACTAAGAGCAATTTTTCGAAATGCTTTCTATGAAATCATTAAAATACCTTTTAAAGTCTTCATGACTAAGTGTACTTTTCGGAAATAAACGCTTTCTATGAAATCATTTTACACAGAACCCCAGACTGAATGGTTTATCGTCTGTGGCGTCATTGGTGTTGTAGACTAACACACACACACACACACACACACACACACACACACACACACACACAACAAAGATGAAATGATTTGCCAATCTTAAATGGAGTCTGATTAAAACAGGGCGTAGAGATTTGAGAACCTGTGTAGATTCTCCAAAATTCTTCTATGAATAACAAATCTTCAGGCGATATTCAAAGTATTTTCCTTGGAAATGGAATTTAATTAATAAGTAGGACAGTTGTTTATTTGAATTTTTAAAAAAATTATATGATATCTCAATTACTTACATACCCTTTCAACAGTCAGTATTTGTGTACAGTTATTTCTATAAGAGCATTTGCACGGATCACAGATATATAAAACCATAGTGAATATATTGCGATTAGAGCATGTACCCCCCAAAAATGCCTGAGAAAATAATAAATCAGGAACATTTAATGAATAATAAATGAGAGAGAGAGAGAGAGAGAGAGAGAGAGAGAGAGAGAGAGAGAGAGAGAGAGAGAGAGAGAGAGAGAGATTCTAACAACACCAGAAGCCTGAAAGCGTCGGATCCACAAAGTAGATGCAAGGTCAGACAGAAAAATTATATAAAGAACAAAAATGACCAACGACACGAACAATTAGATTATCGAATTTTCAGGACAATCTGTCCCTTTCTCAGGACAAATGAATCTGCTTTACTTATTAAAAGAATAGTAATCAAACTCGTAAATCCCATAAAGAATACAAATGAAGCGAGAAAGGCAAACACAGACCCCTAGACATACCAGAGCTTAGGAGGAGTGATCCCACCTCTGGTGTGTCCAGGGTCCGTCTTTTAAGCTAAGCAGGGAAGCTGAGACAACTAACAACCACTCACAATAGAAACTTTAACCGAGATTATGACATTGTAAACGTGAAGTTTAATCACCATTTTCAGTATTTTTACATAGAATTGCTATTTTGCAAGTTTTATTCTAGAAAAGATCGAGTTCAGGCTTGTATAAACTTCACATTTGTTTTCCAAAACTAAATGAATTCTGAAATAAGAAAACACATCAACAAAGTATTACATTTCATTGAATTTGAGTGAAAATGAGAAAATTGTATAACTTTCAATGCTGTGTACTCAAATGATACATGCATATGAATTATGGATAAATTCTGATAAGCTGCATTCAAAATGGCTTTTTTATGAAATAATTTTCTTTAAAGTCTGAAAAGACTGAATTCGTTCATAACCCTTTAATGTACAAAGGGTTTTCATAAAACTTATTCCATGAGATTTTTGACGTCTGTGATAACTGGGTAGTCCAGGTAGGTAGTATGTGCCTTATAGCAATGTTATATCCCACATGTTGTATGCTACAGCAATGTTATATTCTACATGTTGTATGTTATAGCAATGTTATATTCCACATGTTGTATGTTATAGCAATGTTATATTCCACATGTTGTATGTTATATCAATGTTATATTCCACATGTTGTATGCTACAGCAATGTTATATTCTACATGTTGTATGTTATATCAATGTTATATTCCACATGTTGTATGTTATAGCAATGTTATATTCCACATGTTGTATGTTATAGCAATGTTATATTCCACATGTTGTATGTTATATCAATGTTATATTCTACATGTTGTATGTTATATCAATGTTATATTCCACATGTTGTATGTTATAGCAATGTTATATTCCACATGTTGTATGTTATATCAATGTTATATTCTACATGTTGTATGTTATATCAATGTTATATTCCACATGTTGTATGTTATAGTAATGTTATATTCCACATGTTGTATGTTATATCAATGTTATATTCTACATGTTGTATGTTATATCAATGTTATATTCCACATGTTGTATGTTATATCAATGTTATATTCCACATGTTGTATGTTATATCAATGTTATATTCCACATGTTGTATGCTACAGCAATGTTATATTCTACATGTTGTATGTTATAGCAATGTTATATTCCACATGTTGTATATTGTAGTTATGTTATATTCCACATGTTGTATGCTACAGCAATGTTATATTCTACATGTTGTATGTTATAGCAATGTTATATTCTACATGTTGTATGTTATAGCAATGTTATATTCCACATGTTGTATGTTATAGCAATGTTATATTCCACATGTTGTATGTTATAGTAATGTTATATTCCACATGTTGTATGTTATATCAATGTTATATTCTACATGTTGTATGTTATATCAATGTTATATTCCACATGTTGTATGCTACAGCAATGTTATATTCTACATGTTGTATGTTATATCAATGTTATATTCCACATGTTGTATGTTATAGCAATGTTATATTCCACGTGTTGTATGTTATAGCAATGTTATATTCTACATGTTGTATGTTATAGCAATGTTATATTCCACATGTTGTATATTGTAGTTATGTTATATTCCACATGTTATATAGTAATTTTATATTCCACATGTTGTTTGTAATAGAAATTTTATATTCCGCATAATGTATGTTATAACAATGTGATTCACATGTTGTATGTTATAGCAATTTTATATCCCTCATGTTGTGTGTTATGACAATTTTACATTCCACATGTTGTGTGAAAATAATTTTATATTCCACATGTTGTATGGTATATTAATTTTATAGTTCGCATGTCTTATGTTATAGTAATGTTTATATTCCATATGTAGTATGTTATAGTAATGTTATATTCCACATGCTATATGCAATTAATGTTCCGCATGTTGTATGATATATAATGTTATATTCTGCATGTTGCATGTTTTAGCAATTTTAAATTCCGTATGTTGTATTTTATACTAATGTTATATTCCACATTTTCAATGTTATATGTTATGGCATAGTTATATTCCGCATATTGAATGTTATAGTAATGCTATATTCCGCAAGTTATACGCTATAGCAATGTAATATTCCAAATATTGTATGGTTTAGCAATGTAATATTCCGCATGTTGTATAGTTTAGCAATGTAATATTCCGCATGTTGTATAGTTTAGCAATGTAATATTCCGCATGTTGTATGGTTTAGCAATTTAATATTCCGCATGTTGTATAGTTTAGCAATGTAATATTCCGCATGTTGTATGGTTTAGTAATGTTATATTCCGCATGTTGTATAGTTTAGCAATGTAATATTCCGCATGTTGTATGGTTTAGCAATTTAATATTCCGCATGTTGTATAGTTTAGCAATGTAATATTCCGCATGTTGTATGGTTTAGTAATGTTATATTCCGCATGTTGTATAGTTTAGCAATGTAATATTCCGCATGTTGTATAGTTTAGCAATGTAATATTCCGCATGTTGTATAGTTTAGCAATGTAATATTCCGCATGTTGTATAGTTTAGCAATGTTATATTCCGCATGTTGTATAGTTTAGCAATGTAATATTCCGCATGTTGTATAGTTTAGCAATGTAATATTCCGCATATTGTATAGTTTAGCAATGTAATATTCCGCATGTTGTATGGTTTAGTAATGTTATATTCCGCATGTTGTACGGTTTAGCAATGTTATGTTCCGCATTTTGTATGGTATAGTAAAGTTATATTCCACATGTTAGTTACAGTAATGTTATATTCCACATGTAAATCATAGCAACGTTATATTCCGCATTTTGTAAATTACAGCAATGTTATTCCGCATGTTTTAAATTATAGCAATGTTATATTCCGCATGTAGTGAATTATAGCAATGTTATTCCGAATGTTGTAAATTATAGCAATGTTATTCCGAATGTTGTAAATTATAGCAACGTTATATTCCGCATATTGTAAATTATAGCAATGTTATATTCCGCATGTTGTATGTCGTGGAACTGAACAAAGATTTGACATAGTGTATAACATGTACTATGCAAAATAAATTACAAAAGAATGACAGAAATCCCTTCACGAAATAGAGAAATCCACACGACGTATGTTAGATAGAGATCGGACGCGGAAAAATTTCACAAGAGGCTGCTTAAAACAAATAATGGAAATGGAATACTGATGCAGTATCTGGAATGAATCTGTTGTTTGTTTCATTACAGTACCTAGGGAACCTGATGGGTTTTTTGTTGTTGTTGTTGTTGATAAAAGCGTAACCATATGCTTCAATGCAATCACTTTCTCTGAAAGATTTGACATTATTGTATGTCAATGAATATATTTTTAACAAAAAAACCCTCATAAAATATCATTTCTTTTAATTTTTAATGTATGAAATCTAGTGTTCTATGATTACTTGTTGACGAGTCAATTCTAGTTGTAACATAAACAGGATAGAGGAATTTTTTCCAATTTTTCTCGAGTTTCATCTTGAAGTTAATAGCGATATTTCATAAGTAGTATTGAAAGTACAATTGTTACACGTTTGTACAAGGGATCAACTATTGTGACGACGTGCAGTTCAATTCTTCTACAATTTTTTTTAATCGCTTTACCCAAGTCACGCTCATCGTCGGGTACCTGCGGCTGATCTCGTCTTGTACGGATCAGTAACGATGAGTAATAAAGGACATGATCAGCCGTGGGTATTCAATGATGGGTTACAAATAAATCAGGAAGTTGCAAAAATGTTGAACACGAAGACTATGTATATTAATATTTATAAAAAGAATTCAAATGGTTATTATTGCTGTGTGAAATATCTGAATCTGCAAAACATTAGACAATACATTAGTTTCACAAATTTTGACCCTTCCATGGAACTTACTGCCATAGCAGTGAGGGTTCTTTTATGTGTCAACAAGATAATGTATATTATGTCCAATTGACCAGTGACTATCTTTTCTAATGCCTTGCATTTGGCGACGAAAATCTCGTTAAACACAGTGTCGGGATCGAGAATCAAACTCTGCCCTACTGGTTGCTAAGCGAAAGCATTTACGAAAGTCAATACCTTCCTAAATCAAAATATTTAATCCCAATGGAGAACAGATTGATTCTGCTAGAGATTGATTCTGCTGTTGAATTATACATTTCGTATTTGACAGAAATCCCTTTACGTTTTGTGAATTAGCAGCTAAGGGAAGATAAAAGCAATTATGAAATATTTCTTGTAATTAGTTAAGAAGTCTGTTTGATCACTCGCCACGAGGCGATTAGTACAAACAATAACAATCGGATCAATATAACATGACTAATTATTTAGAGACTATTATCTGTTATGATCTTTTAATCTATAAACACATAATTTGTTTTGCATGATTTAGGTGTAGGTAGATGTAGATGATTGAAAAAAAAAACAAAAAAACTATCGAATATCAGAAAATTGAAATTGCAATATAACGTATTCAAATTTATTTTTAGTTTGCAACAAATAGAGATCATATTGATACAGTACAATAAGCGATTGAAGAAACTTTCAGTGCGACACATGTTTAGGGAATCATACACATTTCATTGTTTCAAGAACTGCAGTATTTCACAATCAATAGAGACCTCTCAGATCAATCGTCAAAATAGACAAATAACGCTATGTGGTCGTTCATAAACGCCAGTACATGTATCCAACCATTGTAAATTACTCTAATATGATTCTACTCAGCATTGCTCGTGAGTTTTACCACCATTCTAGTAGAGGTAACTTTCTACTTCAAAAGTGCAATAGAGAAAATAACGATGGGCGTGTAACATCTTTATTTCCTATAGATAATCAAAATAGCGTCATTACACCCTCAGTAAGTTCCGTCACCTACTGGAACATACCGGTCGCGGTAACTTAGTGGTTAAAGCGTTCGCTTCGTAACCGGGAGGTCATGAGTTCGAGTCCCACTCGTATGTACGTACCCGCTCAAACCTAAGACGTAAACATAGGTAGTAATTGTTCCTTTGCCAATGTTCAGAATTTAGAAGTGAGAATCACGGGTCTTTCCTTAGACCTTAAAAACGGAGGTCCCATGTTGCGGCAGGCGCGTTTCTGCAAGGGTTTTTTGTGAAGTTTAGGAATTCAGCATAGATACAGTTACTCGTACTTATTCTTCCCATTGACTGGGGTATTGAATGTTTTTCAACATGAGGCATAATTTCGAAGAATTTCTTCTATTGAAAGGGCAGTTGGAGTATAAGTACGATTACTAAATGTGGAATTAATGCTACGTTTGTTTAAAATACCGTTGTAAAAATGAGCCTTACAAACAAAGACAATATTATTCCAAGTTTTGTCAGCTGGAACCAAAACATATTCCTCATGTAACTTAATTTTTCTTATCACTTCTAGTTTACTAAATACAGAAGGATAGATGCTACATACTTTTGTTTTCATGTGTTTAATTTGATTTTAATATTCATCTTATACTTTTTATCCATTCTGACAACGTATCAAATTTTACTTTTATATATAACCAATCATCTACAGAATTTATAGTAAAGATAAAGTTCTGTCGCCAATCGAAAGACAGAGTTCTCTGAACTTAGAACCTTTTGAAATTAAATGATTTCAGGTCCTCATTTTCAACTGTAATGACAAGTCCAGCTGCACTATAGTTGAAAGAAGACGAAGAACAAGAACACGTAGCTTGATATGTATATTTAGCTGAATGGCCTGGAAGCGCCGTGCATAAGCCTAAATTTTGCAGCCCTTCACCGGCAATGGTGACGTCTCTATATGAGTGAAAAATTCTCGAGAGGGACGTTAAACAACATAAAATCAAGCTAGATCTGCCAATGATATGCGTTAGTTTGACCTAAATTTTGGGATTACTGCGATACAAACAATGTGTCACACAAGTGACGTTAA
Organism: Ostrea denselamellosa; assembly: GCA_024699665.1. NCBI lineage: Eukaryota > Metazoa > Mollusca > Bivalvia > Ostreida > Ostreidae > Ostrea > Ostrea denselamellosa. The sequence continues at coordinate 4,310,705 of JAMZEH010000047.1, read as the reverse complement.
GATCCAAAAACTCCTATATGTTATTTTAAGAAAATTTCATTTAAAAATTGCACAATGTCATAAGCATTACAATTTGAAGAAAAAAAGATAGTTTAATAACTTTGAAAAGATCCGGAAAGGTAACTAAACAACGACACTCCGACAAAATAAATCATGTAAGTGTTGGATATTGTGTTCAAGTTTACGATTAAATAAATATGGATGAATAGTTAATTTTGAATATCCATGTTCTTGATGCTAGGAGTGTACCTATTCAACTAAAAATTGGGGTTTTCTTACTTATTTTGTCATCAATTGTAAGAGGTGATGTTTTGCCATAATAAAAAGATATGGATGTATGTTACATTGGTTTGTCATACATGTAGTTTGAGACCACATTGATCAGCAACTTTTGTACCAAATATGGGTTTCAATTGTTTCTACATAAAAGCTGCATCTCCTGGAACAATATATCTGAATAACAAATGACCAGTAATATTGACTGTAAACGCTGAGCATAGGCTAAAACTTTGCAGCTCTTCACCGGCAATGGTGACAAAAGATCCTCGAGCGAACATTAAACAGCACACAACTAACCAACCTTTGCATATTTCGCGCGCATTAATTCTTTAGTAGTATCACCGATACTTAAAAAATTAAATTTAAATACATGTAGTTCAGTTTAATTGTTATTTTAGCTGCAAACCGAAACATTTTTGTAACAGGTAGTTTGCATATGATTTTTCGTGACTTTCTATAGATTTCAGATTTACTAGGTATATTGTAGTATTCAACATTATGAAATGTTCACTCACCTACACAATATTTCAACATTTTTTTTTCTTTATTTATTTCAACTTTAAAGAAATACAGTATAAAAATAATTCCAACCATATATTCATAACATAAATATCAAAAGAGATAAATGAAAGTGCTAAATGTGCAGTGTATCAAAAGTTCAGTACAAAAATATATAATGTTTGAAAACCAAACCATAAACACTATAGATGACTAATATTAATAATGATTCCTTTAAGTGTGAAATACACATCGATATAACTACTACAATCATTTAGAATTTATGGCCATTACATTTGACAAAAGACCAATACTTAAATAACTTATATGGATTTACAAAGTCATGCATACATGTATGTATCACGATGATACTGAATGATATTTCGATATAAGTTGGTCTTCCTCATATTCAGTAATCATGCACATTTTACACCAGCATCTTCGCCGTGACTACAATTTTCAATCCCGTAACCATGATGTCTGCAATCGAAGACGGATGTTTCGTTCCCTGTACAACTAACATTATCTAACCAAATTAGTCCCGAGCCTGGCCCGAAATAAGCATTTCGTAAAGGAAGCGCATTTCTATAATTAGAAAAAAAAAGAATCAAACGGTCTTTGTCATCTTCGTCATAATACATGTACTAATTAGATATAATATCGTGAATATCATATTTACCCTGTATAGCCAAGACTGCGACAAACCACTGTTGCATCTTTAGAGTCCCAGCTATCATCACACACTGTACCCCATTCTCCGTTAACAAGTACCTCAACGCGGCCTTCATTCAACGATGCACCATTGACGAGTCTTATAAATCCTGTGTATGAACGTGATTTTCATCGTGTTTAAATAAATATTTCTTATATACACAAATACTTTTTAAAATTGTAATGTAGGTACATTTTGTTCTATATACAATGATCGATGACTCTATCATTCTTCCAGATTTATCATTTGTTTATTAGTGCTCTCCCTACTGAGAGATATTTCACTTCAAGTTACCTTACCGGGGAAAAAAATAATATGGCAAAGCATATTTATTTATTGTATCAATAAAACGACAAATACTTGAATTATAAACATTATGCATATTTCTTTAATCTCCATTAACCTTTATAAGTACAGTAACCTTTTGAAGTCGAAAGTATCCTGTACGCAAAACAGAAAAAGACCAACGCAAAGTTGTAAGATATTACAAATGTACTTATAACTCAGCATATTTTTTTCTACAAGATCAATAGTTAAAGGTTGACCTTGTGAAAAATTTAAAAAAAAAAAAAAGGAAAAAGGAAAAAAACCCCCATATTTAAATTACAATAAAGTATTATTTCACCTAAATTATTCTTGCTAGGTTTTGGGGGGAGTTGGGGGTGGGCGGAAGTGTTGTTTTTCTTACTTATATTTTTGACAAATGAAAGCATAGAAGTTTAGAACATGATGTAAAATGCCACACGATATAAAAATTAGCCATAATAATCAAAATACATCGTTCTTACCACTGGTGTTGGTGTAACATCCCAATGTTACAGCGCCAGTAGTATTACAGCCGTATGGTTCAGTAACAAATTGACACTGAGTTATCGAACTTTCCATTCCAGCACACTGAGCTCCCGTCATCAAGAGTTGTCCCGAATTTCCCATTTGTCGGCTGTCTATTACAGTACCATGACTACAAAATAAGTATGATAAGAATGTGATGAATTGTAAATAAGAAAACTGTAGCTTTATTTTCTCAAAGGGACAGATTAGTAAACGTTATACTACAGTAAAAATAAAATATGTACCATTTACGTAATGTGAAAATCACTATCCACAGGAAGAGACTACTACTCGATCGATCCGGAAATATGAAAATATCTTAAATACATACACATCGATAATTTTTCGATTACAGTTGTGCAAGAGGGATCACGAGAGGCTCATTGTAAGCTACCTTCTATAAATCTAGTAGCACATTTTCGAGTTACTACTGGAACACGTGTTTATTCTAGATTTTGTATACCGTGAACACGTGATTTCAAAATTTGGTTAGTCTTCGATACTTCCGGTAAGGTAGTGACTGTTAGTACCAATTTTACTTAGAAATTGAGGGATCAAGAGTGACATGCCACTGTTCAGATGATTGATTGATTGATTAAATATTGTTTAATTCCCATTCGAGAATCTTTCACTCATATGGAGACGTCACCATTGCCGGTGAAGGGCTGCAAATTTAGGCCTATGCATGGCGCTTATAGCCTGTGAGCAAGGAGGGATCTTTTACGTGCCACACCTGCTGTGACACGGGACCTCGGTTTTTGCGGTCTCATCCGAAGGCCCTTCCCATTTAGTCGCCTATTACGACAAGCAAGGGGTAATGAGGATCTATTCTAACAACCCGGATCCCCACGGGGCCTGCTCAGATGAAGGTTGTAGTGCTGGCACAAAGAAGATAGGAAAATATGGAAAACATTACATTCTACCTCTTTCCGACACAGAAAAGGATTAGTGGTTAGAAGTTGAAATTACCTCTAGCTTCATATCCACTGCATGTTCGCACAACTTACTTTAATTAATTTTTTCGACAAAAAGGAACATTATAACCAGCGATTCGAAAGAAAGCACTTAAATTCTGGCACTTCCATAAAAAAAAATAGATTGAAGAAGTTTCCATCATTTTAAAACCTGCCGCTATATTTAGATGTTTCGGCAGTAAATCGAAAATGTGCTATTAATTGCGGTTGGTATTGTTGTCATTAAAGGAATTGTGTGTGGGGGGGGGGGGGGGGGGGGGTCTGTTTACGCCTGGGTCTCACGAAAGACCAACCCAGCTTTAAAATTTTAAATATCAAAATTATCATGTCTTCAAACAGAAATTGCCCCATGCTTTCATTGTTTATAAGTTTCCTGCAATATAACCAAGCTAAGCATTTATTCTTGCGTTTGTAATACATGCATCTTTTTAAGGAAAATGAACATTTTCATTCATATATGGATTCGATATATTCCAGTGAACACAAAATAAAAGACATCACAGAGTCTTCCATTTCTGCTTCCTATTTGGATAGTTTCTTGAACATAGATGTTAACATCAAACTAACAACTCAACTTTAGACAAAGGAGATGACTTCAGCTTCTCCATCGTCAGCTTCTCATATTTATTATTCTATCTAATTTACAAATACAACCTGTCATTAAATCGAATCCTGTCGGACGTGTTTCACACCGACTGTTAGGCCGTTCATTTAATACTGATTTTGACTACGGATTACTCCGTTTGCCTGATCAAGATATAGGGTTCATGGCGAGTGTGACCGGTCAACAGAGGATGCTTACTCCTCCTAGCTACCCGATCGAACTTCTGGTATGACCAGGGTTCCTTGTTTGCCCTGCTCCTAATTCTAAATTTTTATAGGAATGGTGAGATGGATCACTGTTCGTTTATCTTCAATTTTTCAAAATATCTTGAGTTACTGTCGTTCAGTGTAGACCGACATTAAAAGTTATAATTATCCACACAATGAAATGTAGAGTTGTTCATTGTGTAAACGACTATAGGCAATATTTATTAAAGTCTTCTTCTAAACGATGTTAATTTTAATGGTTATACTTACCCCGAATAACCAAGACTTCTGCAAAAAACCTTTGCTTCTTTGTCAGTCCAGCTTCCTGCACAAAACCCTCTCCAATCGCCATTTATAAACATCTCTACACGACCCTCATACGCTGAATTTCCGTCTGCCAGTTTTATTTCTTCTAGAAAAGTTTAAGATATCTTAATGACAATATCGTGATAAAAGATTTTATGGACACAATCAACATTGAAATTATCCCATTTTTAAATCTTCCTCCATTCAACCTACTTTGTTTAAAGGAGTTGTGCGGTACTTTCCATTTCAATGTCCAAAGTTCTTCATAATCATCATAGATATACCACAATATCTGAGCATATATTCTTGAATTACATATATCTTTATCCAAAATTTTCTGTATTCATTTTGTCTCCTAGCAAAGTAAATGGATATCTCTTGCCCTCTGTTGAAATAACATCTACTCTGTAATTAATGAAACTTGTTCTACCAGACTCATATCCACCAAGAAAGAGAAATTGCAAACGCGCTGTGCCACAATATATGCGAGAAGTGGTGTATATCAAATGCGGATTCTAAAAAATTCTAAAGACTTCTAGTAAATTTGAAACCGCAAATATTTTCCAAACAGCATAAAAAAAACTTCAACAATTTACACCACCTTTTCTTTGACATCATATACAGCTACTTCTTTAATAAAAATGGAAATCCAAATTATTCAGTCATGTAATATATGACTTTGTTACACACCTTTCTGATTCTACGCACAAATACTTTAAGGTTGATATTAAAAACATTAAATTAAACTTTTGGGATAATAATTACTATTTGTGCTTCTTTATTAAATACTTTTTTGTATTCTTATGAAAGAGACTTTATCAAAAATCTTCTACATGGGATGAAGAAAACTCTTCCGTCCCCGGTGTCGTCTTCAATTCAACATTTAGAAATCTTTTAACAATATTCAATTTCATTCATATTTCGATTCAATATCTTCCAGTGAACGTAGTTACCTAATCAAGGTATAGGGCTTACGGCGGATGTGACCGATCAACAGGGGATACTTACTCCTAGACACCTGATCCAACCTCTTGTGTTTCCATGGATCCGTGTTTGTCCTCTAAATTTTATATTCTTCACAGGACTTATGGGATTAATCATTGTTCGTTATCTTCACCATTATCATATGTACAATTTAATATAATATATAACACTGATGTCCTTTATAAGAATATCAACCCCTAAATTTGAAAGTCTTTAAATTTTTTGAGCTTATTTAAGTAAGTGGATTATATTAACTTGTGCTCTTGTCTCTCTACAAATTTCTACAAAACATTCTGCTACAGGTTTAAGAAACTGCAATTTTTTTAAACCCTTTTCAAGCCCACTTTTAATGGTCCGAAGAGGTAGGCGAAGTATAAATGTTTTTGCAGTTTTTCTTTGAAATTGAAAAAGGAATATATTTAAATATGAAACAGGAGGCCCACAGGCCTTATCGGTCACCTGAGTATTAATTAAAGGATGACTAGCACCAAGAGCTAAGGAATGGGTTTTCTTTTCTGTACATCTAAGCGTAACTCTAATATTCAGCAACAACAGCATAAAACACGATATGTTCTTAAAACACAAATGTCTTCGAAAATGTCAATAATGATGAAAGACCTTAAATAATGTAATATCAACACTATATTACTATACTGAACCTGCCATAGAGTCACAACCCTTACCATAGGGATCCTGAAATTTATAATTTTCTTATTTGCCTATTACTTTTATCTAGCGTCAGTAAAATTATAAAAGTTTATTACATGCATTTGACATTAACAGATTATGACCACATTTTTGCAAAATTCACAAGACCTTTATGCTTTTCCTAAATATGCATTTAGTTTTTATATAGTTTCAGCAAAATTAAAGATGTCTTTCAAACTATAAATTCATTTAATTAGGTCTTACTCTGGAACCAAACCCATAGCCTTGGATCATGAAAACTTTCTCTAAATATCCATGGTTGGATCAGGTGACCAGGAGGAGTAGGCATGCACCTCTGATACGTCCAGGAGTCCGTGTTGCCCTTTCGTTTCATTTATATTCTTATTAGGTAAAGGTGGCCCCTAAGATTTATCTAATTATTCGTGTCGTTGGTCATTTTGCTGCTGTATATGATTTTTGTATTTGACCTTGTATCCACTATTCATTATGTGGATCCTATGCTTTAAGGTGTATGGAAATACTACTATTAATCAGCGTTTGAAGCTCGCTGTAAAATTACCAATACATCCAGAGCTGATTGCTTGTACAAGTTGTCAGCCCTGCCAAAGACTTACCAGCCCAAGAAAACAACTGCCATTTGCCATTTTTTTTATCTACTTGGTTTCTACTATATGAAAAGCCGAAGATAACGAACAGTGATCAATCTCATAAATTCTATATGGAATACAAATTAGAGAGTTGGGCAAACACGGGCAACTGGATATACCAGAGGTGGGATCAGGTACCTAGGAGTAAGCGTCCCCTGTCGATCGGTCAAACCCGGCGTGAAGCCTGTATCTTAATCAAGGAAACGGAGTAATACGTATCAGAATTAGTGTGCCAAGAACATATATAGATTTTATCAAAATTTTGATATCCGGTAAAATATGCATTAATGAATTAAAATTTCTGTAGAATACTTTTAAATTATATGCGGACGTAGAATGTCTAAAAAGATACGAAATTCACGAAAATAGGCTTATTTCGAAGTTCATGACATAGTTATCTCCTATAGTGTCCAAGTAAGCGAAAAGAAGATCCGAAAAAAGTTATTCAAAAGATTTGAATGCCAGTAGTATTGTCCTGGTCTGGACTGTAAATATTGACCCATCCAGTATTACGGCCGCTGGATAGATCTATTGTTGCCTAACCTGGATGTCAATTTTCAGTTCTTTGGTCACCTCAGTCACTCAGGTAATCTATTCCTCTTAGTGAGTGATCAATCTCACAACTCCTATAAAGAATACAAAATGATGACTTAAAGACTAGGGCAAATACGGACCCTTGGACATACCAGAGGTGGGATCAGGTGCCTAAGAGGAATATTCATCTTCTGTCGACCATTCACACCCGTCGTGATCCCTATATCTTGATAGGGTAAACGGAGTAATCCTTAGTCAATATCAGTGTGTAAAGAACGATCTCTATTGGTATGAAACATGCAGGATTAAAGATTTCAGGACTCCTGCACCCCTGGGACCTTAAGGGTGGGGCAAAAACAGCAAATCATTGACATTTGACAAAGTTTCAAAATCGTCTGTTATTAAAATAATGAATGCATAGTCATATAAAGTTTGACAGTATCTATCAAAATTTAATGATCCTCGGGGTAGAGGTTCGGACTACAGGGCAGGACCAAACGTGGTCAAAATAGTATTTATGCGTAAAACATTTAAATAACAAATCCTTTAATGCTTTTCATACTAAATTGAAACTGTATAAAAACTAAATGCATATCTAGGAGAAGAAAATGAGATTATGAACTTTCCAACATCAGGGTTCTGACTTTTGGCCGGGTCTGTAAACAGTCATTTAGCGTTATTGTAACGTACATTATATTATATCATGTAAAGTCTTCCATCAGTACGAGTACTTTCGGTGATACTCTTGTGCATTAAGAACATATCTTGTTTTATAATGCTTGTGAATATTTGATGCAGAGTAGGAAAATTATAATAGATTCCATAGCTCTTTGGGCTAGTGATGCTTTTAACTCAGGTGACCAAAAAGGCACAAGTGCGGAACTAGAGGAGGTGGGGGTGGGGAGATCCCCCCTTGGAATTTCCAATTGAAAGAAAATATAGTCATCTTTCACCCTGGCAGGGCGTTTAATATTGCTTCATCAACTCTCTCGATTTATTCGCTCACTGGGGACGGTTTCAAAATTCAAGATCATATAATATGATCTTCATATAATATGAAAATTACTGTACCGCTTATCCTGGAACCATATCCCAGATCCTCGGCCTTTTGCCCCCCCCCCCCCCCCCCCCCCCCTCCTTGATGAAAAATGCTGGATCCGCGCCTAAGGCCCGTGGTTGTTTTGTTATTTGATAATAATTCAGTTTGTTAATGATTTTATTTTAAAATTGTAAAGAATATATTTTGTGCAATTTCTACAATAGTAAATATAGGGAGATCTTGGAAATACTTCCACACACAGCCGATTTAACGACTAAACATTGTGTTCCTTCCTCTAATTTTTTTCTAAATAATCTACTTGTTGCTTGATTGCAGGTGGAAAATCCAGGTTGGATCTTATAATGCAGCTGGTACATCCGGCTCATTGCTTTCTTTATAATGGATTCCAAAAAACTGTTCTATGAGAATTACCTTGTGCTGCGTTGAAACAAATTGCCCCAACTTGTCTATTGCACGTGCTGGATGCAGTTCCTGATGGTGGGCACTCTAATATGGAATTCTCAGTTCCTGTGCATTTCCTTTCTAACCAAATCTGTCCATTGGTTTTTCCAAACACAGTTGAGGAAGTCGATAGACTAAAACTGTTAAAACAAGAGGAACTGTGAGCACTGCTTACTAAGAATACCCCTGCACACCCCAATCTGTCAAATCCAAAGGGTGTTCCTTTGACCTTTTGATACCAAAATCGGTAGGGATCATTTTCGTCCCATGAGTTGTCCACATGTATGATATGGTGACTCTACTTGAAAAGAATAACACGTGAGAGCCCGGAAACCATTTTGCTATTTCAATGCCCAGTACACTTGACCTTTGGTCTTTTGACACCAAAATCGATAGGGATCATCTTCGTCTCACGGATAGTCCATATGTGTGATATGGTGACGTTCAGTGAAAAAGATAACACGTAAGAGCCCGGAAACCATTTTGAAAGTTCAATGTCCAGTATACTTGACCTTTGATCTCAAAATCGATAGTGGTCATCTCTGTCCCATGAGTAGTTCATATCTGTGATATGGTGACTCTAGGTGAAAAGGATAACACATAAGAATTCGCAGACCATTTTGCTATTTCAACGTCCAGTACACTTGACTTTTGACCTTTAGACCCCAAAATCAATAGGGATCATCTTCGTTCCACGGGTAGTCCATATGTGTGATATGTGACTTTAGGTGAAATGGATAACATTTCAGAGTCCAGAAACCATTGCGTCTACAGACGGACGGATGGAAAACCTAATCCCAGTATACCTCCCAACTTCGTTGCGTGGGGCATAATGATATAATTTTCAATGAAATACATGTAATATAAAGTATTCTATATTTATGAATTTTCACGTTGGTCTAGGAGATCCTCAATACTGGCAAATACGAGAGCATCTTATGATAATATCCAGTTGCTGCTGTAAATACCCTTCATCTGGCACCGGTCGCGGTAGCTCTGTGGTGGAGAGTTAGCTTCGTAACCGGGAAGTCGTGAGTTCGAGCCCCGCTCGTGCCATCAAACATAGATACCGATTGCTCTTTTGTCAAACGAATCACGGTTCGGATATGACCTTAAAAACAGGTCCAGTTCGCGGAAGGCGTTCACACGTTAAAGAACCCTCACTTCTACGGCAGTAAGCGCTAAACATAAGTCAAAATTTGTGGTACTTCACCTACAACTGGTGACATCTCGAATTGAGTGAAACATTCTCAACGGGACGTAAAACAAACAGACAACCCTTCAGCACGCCACAGTTAGAGCAGGTTGAAAAATAGAACAATGTTCCTTGACAACGACATACCTTTACATGCTGCCATGATAGTGATACCCGTAAGTACTAAAATGTTTGCCTCTAAACACATTACTAACGTGTTGAAACATAAACTAGTCTGATTGTACACAATTATGCCCGTATTCATTGGTGCTTTGTTATTCACAAATATAATACAAGAAGGAAGGGTACACCAGTGACTGGCCTCTCCCATAAATATCAATTAGTTGTTACACCAGTGACTGGCCTCTCCCATAAATATCAATTAGTTGTTGGAAATGATACTGTACATTTTGAAGGATTGAAACCCCACTCAAAAATGAAAGATGATTAACTCTCCTGGAATCTTTTTTGGGAGTATTTAGATTTCTTATGCAAGTCCATTAAAGCACTTTAGGTCCTCAGTACCCCTTGCTTGCCGTAAGAGACGACTAAATAAGGCGGTTTTCGGTTTAGACCACAAAAACTGAGGCCCCGTGCACAGGGGCCTCTTATCCGCTCTGTTCTCTATTACTCATATAATAAATACATTTATATTTGTATTTCTTATATAAGTATTATAGAATAGGGGGATAAAAGGCTTCTATTGCAGGACGTTAAAGAATATTTAGCCAACCAACTAACATAGTTCATTTAGAATAAGAAAACTATGAGATATAATGCAGTGAAGAAAATAAAAATAATTACCCGTGATATCCAAGCTGTCGGCATACCACTGTAGCATCATTATAATCCCAGTCAGTATCACAGACTGCTCGCCATTCTTGGTTGATTAACACCTCAATACGACCCTCCGATGAGGACGTTCCGTTAGACAATCTGATATGGACTAGAACAAGACAATGCATTAAACTGCCCCTGAACTCATTCAACAATTTATACATATGGATGTCGTGTATATACTGTTATTTTCAGCAGAAGTGACGAATGAGTTTCGTAGACTACATGAAAACTTTGTGTTAGTACCAGCGGATAAAGCAAGTAACACCATTGTCTTTGTAAAAATTACTATTATAACTGTCTTTTAAAGGAAGTGGGATTTATTTCAATATCTGGGAATTCTACTTATACTCGAAGCAATCTTACAAAGGATGAAATTCTTCATAATCATCTTTCAGTTTTAAATACTTTTGACATTCCTAAGAATCAGGATCAGTTTGAATTACCATACCTTTATTTGATTCCGAAATTACATAAAAATCCTTACAAACAAAGATACATTGCTGGTTCCAGTGAGTGCTCTACCAAGCCTTTATCTTTTTTACTAACTAAACTGCTAACACCTATTAAAGAGTCACTTCAGAGATACTGTTCCACTACATATTCCAGAAGTGGTGTCAATCAGATGTGGATTCTCAAAAATTCTAAGGAACTTTTGGAAAATCTAGTCTCAGGATTTTTCTAAAATTGACAGCATCAAAACGTATGATTTCTCCACACTTTATACAACAGTTCCTCACGATAAATTAAAATCTAGACATTTTCAGATAATAGATAATTGCTTTTTGAACAAAAATAGCACTCGAAAATACAAATTTCTACTGATTGGAAAACAAGGTACATGTACATATTTTGTTAGACACCACTCCGATAGCCCGCACAAGTACTCTGAAGCAGACATTAAGAGTATGCTTGGCTTTCTTGTAGATAACATTTACGTAGTGTTTGGAAACCAAGTCTTCCAACAATCCATTGGCATTCCCATGGGCACTAATTGTGCTCCCTTATTGGCAGACTTATTTTTATATTCTTATGAAGAGGAATTTGTTCAGAAACTGTTACAGGGTAAAAACAAAAAACTTGCCGTGTCCTTCAACCATACATATATATAGATATATCGACGACGTCTTATCAATCAACAATCATAATTTTCATAATTATGTCCATTTGATATATCCCGATGAACTCGGAAAAAGGACACTACAGAATCTGACGTGTCTGCTTCATATTTGGATATTTTACTTAATATTGACTCTAATGGCAGACTGATAACTACATTATATGACAAGCGTGATGACTTCAACTTTGCAATCATAAACTTTCCATATCTATGTAGTAATATACCACTTTCGCCTGCTTATGGTGTGTATATCTCCCAGTTGATTTGATACGCGAGAGCATGTCATGCGTATGAGAATTTTCTAAAGCAAGGTCAATTACTGACAAAAAAGTTGACGTTGAAGGGTTATAACGAATCTCGTTTGAAGTCATCATTTCGCAAATTTTACGGTCGCTATAATGACCTTGTTTGCGATTACAAAGTGTCTCTGGGACATACGTTGAATGATTTGTTTCATACCCTTTGTCATTTTTCATACTAACTTTGACTACGGATAATCCCGTTTACCTAATTTTGACTAAGGGCTCACGGCGGGTATGACCGGTCAGCAGAGAATGCTTACTCCCCCATGGCATCTGATCCCACCTTCGCTTTGTCGGAGGTCCGTGTTGCCCTACACTTGAACTTGTATATGTCTTGGGGATTTATGATTACGATTTACACATTGTTTACTTCGCCATTTGATATTTCCCTGGAGATTCTCAAACCAGCAATGTATGTGCTTTTAACAGAACATCACTATGGTTTCAGACCAAGACATTCATATGAAACTACTTTACACAATGAAAACAGCGACCAATCTCACAAATTCCATATAGAATGCAAAATTAAAAGTAAGGCAAACGCGGACCTCTGGACGCACAAAAGGTGGGATTAGGCGTCTATGAGGAATTCCCTGTCGGCATGTCACACCCGCTTGAGCCTTCTACCTTGATCAGGTGAATGGAGTAATCCGTAGTTGAAATCAGTTTGGAAAGAACAGTCTAACAATCGGCATATGAAACACGTGCCGAAGCGAGTAGAATTACTGCTAGACTACCCGGCACTACAGCGGATAGCTGGATTACACATAAGAAGACCCAGGTTCACCACTGTAAATTGGTATACCTGCATGGCCTAAGTACTTGGTTGGTACGTGTGGCTCATTGATTGATTGATTGATTGTATATTGTTCAACGTCTCCATTGAATTCTTTTTTCACCCATATGGAAACGTCATCATTGCCGGTGAAGAGCTGCAAAATTTAGGCCTATGCTCGGCGTTTACGGCCTTCGAGCAGGGAGGGATCTTTCCCGTACCATACCTGCCTCGTTTTATGTGGTCTCATTCGAAGGTCCGCCCCCAATTAGTCGCCTTTTACGACAAGCAATGGGTACCGAGGATCTATTCTAACCCTGATTCCCACAGGACTGTGTGGCTCATTGAAGTTTTTTTCACTGATATAAACAAACACATCTACACAGTGGAATTATCGTATGACAGGTGACAGGTTTCCACAAATATGAATTACCTTTTTTTTCATTGTAACAAAATACCCCAGCATGTTCATTAAAAGGGCAGGTTCCGAACCCAATTACTGATTGTGTGCACTCCAATAACGAAGCTTCTTGTCCTGTACATTCGATGTTGTGTAACCATGACTGTCCATTATTTCCTCCAAAAACATCCGATGAAGTTGGAACACCACTAAAATAATGCAAAATTTCGATTACTCATATGGTGTTAAGTAATCTTACTACAGAAAGATTACAGTTTAGCAGCTGTAGTTTCGTAATGTCGATAGAAGTAAACAGCAAGATATGGGTATTACTGTCTTAAGGTAGCTCCACCCTCCAGTGACTTATCAAAAGCAATGGTTCAAAGTAGAAAAAACTACATTAATTTTGACTTTTAAAATATAATCTGATTTAATCAATAACCAAAGGAAATATATATGTTGCCAACATTTTAAACCGATGTCCGACATACATAAACAGAAGTAAATGACAACATATAATGAGGGTATTCACCAGTCCAGTTGCTAAGTACTTCGGTATTAGCATGAATTACGGATAAAAAAAAATTGCTGTGATAAATTAAGAAATTCATATCAAAATTAAGGATTATCTCCCTCATGCATAGCTCTAATCTTTTGCCGGATTTGGCTCCACTATTTGGTATTTTTGTTTGGTGTTTTATTTTACAGCTCTTCCAAGTATGTTCTTATTTCAGATTTCCAACATTTCTGAGTTGAGCATCACTGAAGAGACATTATTTGTCGAAATGCACATCTGGTGCATCAAAATTGGTACCATTTATGTTTTATAAGGTATCAGTTTACAGAATATTTTCTAAGATTTGAAAGTGAGATAAAATAATTACCCGTGATATCCAAGCTGTCGGCATACCACTGTAGCATCGTTATAATCCCAGCCAGTATCACAGACTGCTCGCCATTCTTGGTTGATTAACACCTCAATACGACCCTCCGATGCGGACGTTCCGTTAGACAATCTGATGTGGCCTGGAACAAGATATGGTAGTTTTTAATATTTGTGTTGCTTCTGACCTAACTGAATGTGTGGTTATATCCCCATTTCCCCCCACAAGATACACCACCCTGCAATTTTATTTTGACACTATATTCTACAATACAAAAGAGGTTCATGGGTCCTATGCCCATCGAGGTAACCTTTTCACACCAATTTTATAACTTCGATTGCCTGTACCTATGCACAGTGACTGACAGAATTTCTTGAAACTCCATTCTTTTTTTTTCAACTTTTATTTTGTTTTAGACTAAAGAAATCTGGAATTTACAAAAAGAAAATATTCTTTTCTTCCATTATCTTTGTAAAGTACCACATATCTATCAGTTGATATTCATCTGTGAAAAAGTATCATAACAGTCTTGGCTAGGGTTTGGTCAATTTGATTTAAACATATTGTAACCAGAAATATCTTGAAATGTAATAAAAATTGCTAAAGATAATGACGATTTCAACTCAATTTTGTGATATTCACGTCAAAATAATAATTTCATCAGTTCTATATCCTGCCATTGAAGGGATTTAAAAAAAAAAAAAGTTAATCAAAATTACCTACCTTGGGCATTAATTTAAAAAAGCCTTAAACACATTAAGACAGTCACGTGAGTATATGATTTCTAAATTGCACAGATTCTTTTAATATATAAGTTACTGATTCATGACTTTCCTCAAGATTTTATTTTTCACTTTTAATGATCAAAATCTACTGGTTAAAGTGTTTAAAAGGTTTCACAGAAAATTAAGGTTATGCAATTTAACAACAGCTCATTTTAGAGAGTGTGTTGTTTATCGTGTAAACAAGATTCTTTACAAAGTTTTGAAAATGTACGGTTTATTATACACATATATATCATGTTTCAAGTATTCATTAGGTAAGATGTGTCATTCAAAAGATAATTTGTGTCTGTGCAAAATCAGGATGCTTTAAATCACAAAATTAACATTTCACTAGTTTGTAAACATAATCAAGGCTAGAGGTTTTTTTCCCACATACATATAACACAGAATTTATCCTTGTATTAAGAAGGTCCAAATTTTGGCTGTCAACAGTAAATAAGTTATATTTGTAATGTTTAACATCAAAAGTTTAAAAATATTTTTAAAAACAGTCCCTTTAATAGCACATTTCAGCCTATCGTTAAACACTTGCTGGTGACAGTTAAATTTCCTTACTATTCGGAAGTCTACAGATGGCGCCAGAGTCCTCTGCATGAGTACAGTCATGGATTGACGAGTACGGGCAATCAAGCACACTGCTTTCATCCCCTCTGCATATTACGTTGTCTATAAGAATTGGCCCAGAACCTTCTCCAAATATTCGTGTTGAAACAGCCAGTCCGTATCTATAAAATGTTTAAAATTGTTGTGACATACCGTATTATTAGCAAAACGACAGCAGAAGAAATTGTGGACACACATGAAACAAAATGCAACATTTTTTTTAATTTAAAGTTCCTCTCTATGTTCTACAAATGACCGTAAAGGCTTCGGGACCTTCTTTTCCAATTTAGAACTTAATTCTAGGAATCCTCTCTTTGGAATATTAAACTAAATATCAAAAATAACCGCAAACATCCATACATTCAAGTGTCTATGACAAAATACAGATAACTATAAACTGATATCAATTATTGTCAACATATGCTTTCAGAGCCATTTCTTACTTCACAGGAATATAACCATTTCAAAAAAGAAGTTTTTGGCGACTTACTCGCTGTAACCCAGAGTTCGGCAAATCACACGAGCGTCTTCATGTCCCCAGTGGTCATCGCAAATTGTCCCCCACTCATTGTTTATGTACACTTCAACCCTCCCCTCAAATTCACTTTGTCCTTGGGAAAGTCGGACAAGAGGAGCTAAAGAATATATAGATATGGAACTTTGTTGCAAATTACACTTGATATCTCAAACCAATTTGTTTGATAGATAAATTAGTACAAAATAAACTTTCATTCATTTCTTAACTGAAATAAAAAGGTAGTTCAGAGATAAACATGACTACATTTATTTGTTGATATATATAGCATTAAGATGATGAGTACCTTTCATGCAGACGACGCCTGCATCTTCCTTGTGACCACAGTTGTGATTGACTGAATGTGCGCAGTTCTTTAAAGAAGATTCTGTACCGTTGCATTGGACATCATCCATGAGTATTGAACCAGTTCCGACACCAAAATATGCTTTATGATGCGGCCTTCTGTAAATTATTTCATATAATTCATCCCGGATTACATTTTGAAACCATGTCCAATCGTATTCATACACAGCTCTTTAAGACACCTACACAGCGCTTCACGCTATAAGGCAATTGTACTTTGCATATGTAAATGGATTTCGTTTTCAGGTGACCACTCCATATTCCAAACTTACGTTTTCTTCGTTAAAGACCTTTTCATTCAAAATCACCAATTCTGATTCATACCATCAGCGTAAAAATCGATATCAATGTAATTGTGCTAAGTTTGATTAATAGAGTATTTAAAAAAAACCAAAACATTCAGTTGCTGACATATATATCTTTATATGTTTTATATACATACACATTTCGATCTAAGATACATCCTTTATTTACACTACTACACAAAGGTACAATTACAAATTATATACCTAGGGGGCTTTTGATTATTAATATTTTCCACGTTACGGAGAATAGCGGAAAATAATTGTCTTACAGGTTCGGAAATAAATTATCCAATGAAATTTATTTTATCTAGTCACGTGGTGACTAATGATTTGAGTAGTGCTCGGATAGCACAAGATATCAGTTCTAGCGCGTCTTCTGGAGAAGACAAACACAATGGAAGACTTTAAGTCCAGAGAGTCATTAGCTCTGAAGTTATTAAAGCGGTGGGGTCGTCGCAAAACCAGATTCTTAATAGCATGCAAGCGATGATTGATAAAAATTTCAAGAATTTCTAATCGTCGATGGAAACAACGCAACAAGAACTGTCTTCCTCCCAGCTAGCTAAAATTGAAGAGAACATTTTTGGTTCATACAAAGTCAAGAGGCATGGCAATGAAGCGCAATATCGCGGAAATGCTCAAGTTATTACCAAACTCCAAGAAGCGGATGGTAACTTAGACGATGCCAACATTTCTATGGAAAATGTCAATGCGGCCAGATTGAAAATCGGAGAAGGTATTCAGCTTATTACAGAAAGGCAGAAACTCATAAAACTTGCAGATTCGAGTTCATTAGGCTGGAAAGTCGTCGCAGAATATGAAAGTAATCCAATAGCCGACGATTCCGACGACGAGAAACGGATAACTAAGGCACAAACAAAGCAGAAAAGAAGTACAAAATAAAGCGGATGATGCGTAAACCAAACAGCTTTACATGAAGATCGCACCCCTACAAGACTGCGGAAGCTAAATCACCATCGAAAAAGCCAGGGACATGTTTTCGGTGTGGGTTTAAAGGTCACTGGGCAAGGGATTGCACAGAGAAAACCAGCGAATCAGAGATGAGTATTGTTGATAATGATTCATTCAGAAAATCATGCATGCAATCAGGTAGAGAAAGCTATTCAAATGCGTTTTGTCGAGTCCTGTCACGGATCAATGCTTACCACTTGTTAGTCCGGTTGGTCTTTTAAACTCAACCTTACCTGTATGGGTTAATACTGAAGATGACAATTACATTAGAGATGTAATTTCTAGAGGTTATAAAATTCCTTTTAAAACAATTCCTGAACATGCTGTATTAAACAACAATAGGTCGTCTTTAGAAAACCATGAATTTGTTTCAGCAGAATTTGAATCCTTGTTGACGAAACAGTGCATGTCAGAGGTGCACAGTCAGTCCTGTGTTATAAACCCACTCAGTGGCTCAGGTAAGCCCCGATTGGTCTTGAACTGTAGGCATGTCAATTATCATATGTACAAATACAAGTACGCCTATGAAGACGCTCAGGTAGCCAGGGACATACTTGATGCGGTTGATTATGTTTTCACATTTGACCTTAAGTCCGCTTATCATCACATTTGTATATTTCTGGATCACAGACAATATTTAGGTTTCTGCTGGACAATAAAAGACTGTCAAAGGTATGATGTATTCAATGTTCTGCCCTTTGGTCTGTCTACGGCAGGTTACATTTGATCTAAAGTCAAAGATATTTTGTCAAGTACTTGAGGTCTAAAAATGTTAGAATAATAATGAACCTGGATGACGGTTTGTGTGGTAGTTCTTCACAATCAGAGGCATATAAGGTCAGCTCAATGGTTCAACCAGAGTTGGAGGATTTTGGATTTTTGATGCCTCAGGAGAAGTGGCAGTGGACCCGTACACAAAACACTATTTCATTGGGTTTACAATGGGATTTTCAAAATGGTCTAGTAAGAGTGTCTAATGAAAGGATCGTTAAAACAATATCTTTAACTAATGATATTTTGAAAAAGTCCAAATGTTCAAGCATGTTCAGTGTAAGGCTCATTGCTTGTTTAGCCGGTCAGATCATGAGTATGAAGGCTGTGTTGGGAAATGTAGTCCGTATCATGACTAGTTATTTGTACTTTTGCATAGACGCCAGGGCTAGTTGGAACAGCAAAATTCTATTGTCAGAAAACTCATGTCAAGAACTTTTATTTTGGTCAGAAAACATTGAAATTCTTAATGAAAACGGGGAATTTTTAAGATCTCTTCACGTTTCAGACGCTGGTTATTTTGAATTGTTTAGTGATGCATCAGACTCTGATATATCATCCCAGGAGTTCCGAGTATATTTCCTCACAGCAGGGTGGAGATTCAGCCAATCAGAAGGGCTGTTTGACAGTGGTTGGTTCTTGGAGTGTTCAAGAATGTCATATGAGCTCTACTTGGAAAGAGCTAGAATCAGTGCATAGAATAATCAACACAAGCGCAGGAATTTTACAAGGTCATTCTGTAACAGTTTACAGTGACAATAGAAATGTATCTCATATTTTAGAGAAGTCGGTAGCAAGAAAGAGAACTTGCAGGCCATAGTTTCGTATATTTTTCAGTCGAGTAATTACAATAGTATTACTTTACATCCAAAATGGATTCCTAGAACCGAAGATCATGAGGTTGATTTACTCAGTAGGCAGACTGATAGGGATGACTGGGGTATTGATATTTCAGTTTACGAATTCTTGTGTGACAAATACGGTCGTCATGAATTTGATGCTTTTGCTACGCATTATAATACAAAATCTCACGGTTTGTTTTAATTCCAAGTCTTGGTGTCCTGGGACAGGTGGCATTGATGCGTTCAGTTTTAAGTGGTCAAATTTAAAAACTGTGCGTCGTACTTCCTCCTTTCTTGATTTCAAAAGTAATTCAAAAGTGTATATCTGAGAACGTTGTCGGAACGTTAGTGGTACCAAAGTGGATATCATCTCCATTTTGGCCTATGTTTCAAACTTGTAAGATCATTGCAGACAGTGTTGTTTTGCCCAGAAACCATATTGTAGTAAAGGGTAGGTTTAAAAAAGGGATTTTCTGCAACACACCCCATAATTGTGATTTGATTGTTTTCAGATTTGATCATTAGCACCATTTTATATTTGACAGACATTGGGATACGACAGAAAATAAGGGATGGTGTTACCGGAAGTGGTGCTGGGAGTAATGATTTTCTTACTGGCTTAGTGGAAAAGATGTCTTTTACAAGGAAAAAGTTTCAATACTACAAAAAACTACCACGGAAGTTTTAGAAGATGGACACAGTTTATTGAAAAGCAAGGGTTTAACTGCCTGCCCGCGCAACCTATTCATATCGCTTTGTACATCACTCATTTACAGGATATAGGTTCTTCATCGCATGTTATCAACAATGCGATTTATTCCATTAAGTCCTCTAGTTACATAGACTTCCGGACCCTACGTGAAATTCTTATATCCAGCGTTTACAGGACGCAGCTAAACGTCTCGCTACTCCGAAAGTAACCAGGAAGGATCCCGTTTCACCAGATATTTTGACTCGCTTGTGTGAACGTTTATTCTACTGATGTGTTGGTCGTCAGAGATTTGACCATGATTTTGTTGAGTTTCGCTGCTTTTTTGCGTTATGACGGATTAAGTAACTTAAGATATTGTGATGTGAACATATTTGAAGATTCTTTGTGTATATATATTAATAAAAGTAAAACGGATCGATGTAGACATGGAAATGAGGTGTTAGTGGCAAGGGATTCTACAAGTGCTTGTCCACTCGCCACGATGAAAAAATATGTAATGCTTACAAATACGGACATGTCTTCTACAGATTATTTATCTACTAGTTTTTCGATCACATGGTATTTCTAAATTGATATACAAAAATAAAATGCTCAGTTACATTGCCACAAAAGAAACTATCGTTTCTAGGCTCAAAGAGGTTAGTTCCGGTTTGAATTTTGGTTTGCATTCTCTCATATTAGGAGGTGCAACAGCTACGGTAGCGTCAAGTGTCAGCGAGAGATGCAATAAAAGGCATGGGCGGTGGATATGCGAGTCGAGCAAAGGCATTAACATTGTTGAGCGCTTAGAAATTCGACTTGCTATTTCTAAGAAATTAGGTATGTAATTTTGCTTTCAAACATACACGTTTATTCATACATAGTTTTCGTTTTGTTATCTATGCACGTAATTTTGTCTCATGTTTTCTTTTTCGCTCCTTAACTGGTGTTTTTCTATGTGCTCCATGGGCTAGTAGGCAAATATACATTTTATTGTTATTTTGGAGAGAAAAGATTAATTAATAATTTTGGGGGGGATATATATATATGTGTGTGTGTGTGTGTGTGTGTGTGTGTGTGTGTGTGTGTGTGTGTGTTACATGTATGTATAAACAGTTAAATAATGCAAAGTCCCTGAACAATAAGACGCCGCGCTTCTATGCGATTTTGACATGGTATGAGACGCAGGTTTCCAGAATGAATTTTGCAATTTTTTTTTTTATTTCTGGTTTTTCCTGGCCGGTCACGTGGTTGTTTACGAATATCGATTTGTAACATTATTCGTGCATGTTTTACAATGTCATTGCAAATACTTTGTATTCCACAAAATAATTTTTCGAATTCTCTGTGTGCTCCATGGGCTAGTCGACAAATGTACATTGGCTTGTTATTTTTGAAAGAAAAGAAAAAAAAACTGGGTCTAGGTGTGCTCATTTTGTATGAAGGTTTTGGTCAATATTTGTCAAGTTGTATTTGGTTGAGTTTCTGAGTTCTATAGTTTTACCGCCAGCGTTGAACACAGATAAAATTATTCAGAAACGTTGGAGAGACTTGACTTGTAGAGATTTTGATAGACAGATTTTTTAGACTGACTAACAGACTTAAATCCTTAATTTCTGGTAATACATCTGTATTAATTCTCATTGTTGCTAGTATTCATTGATTGATTATATATTATTTTACGTCCCGCTCGAGAATTTTTCACTCATATGGAGACGTCACCATTGCCTGTGAAGGGCTGTAGAATTTAGGCCTATGCTCGGCGCTTTGGCCTTTGATCAGGGAGGGATATTTAACGTGCCACATCTGCTGCGACACGGGGTCTCAGTTTTTGCGGTCTCATCCGAAGGACCGCCCATTTAGTCGCCTCTTACGACAAGCTAGGGGTGCTGAGGATCTATTCTGACAACCCGGATTCACACGGGTTATATTACATTGTTACTAGTAAATTAAAAGTCTATTCTATATATATAACTGAAATACAATTAAACTTCCCATTTGCATTTTACTAAATGTTTGAAAGAATGAATAAATGGTTGATTGATTGTTTATATTACGTCTGGTCGAGAATTTTTCACTCGGATTGAGACGTCACCAGCCGTAGGTGAAGTACCACAAATTTAGACCTATGCTTAGCGCTCAGGGCAGTAACAGTGAGGGCTATTTAACGTGCCATCGCCTACCATGATAAAGGACCTCCGTATTTAGGGTCATATCCGAAAGACCCGTGATTCTCACTTCTAAATGTCGAGCGTTTGGCGAAGGAGCAATCACTACCTATTTTTGCGTATCAGCGGAGCTCGAACTCACGACCTCCCGGTTACAAAGATGAATGAATGAGACATATTGATTATAGAGATCAGTAAAATATATATTACTATATTGTAAGGTGATATAAATCAGTTTACATAGATTTTAAGATTATCAAAAGTATTTGATGGCTTTGTTCAAAATGAGCTATTTGTTATTAGTTTGCTTTATGAAATATCAATTTTACATACATGGTACTTTGTTAAATTATAGAGTCATTCCTACATTATCCCAGCAGTAGTTTTCTGAGGAAAGCTTCTTCCCATAGAAGGGTATGTGAGGCAATATTGTTGTTTTAATGGATAAATTATTTTATGACTATTTAAGGGAGAAATACTATTTTTGTAAAATAATGTATCTAAAGAGTTATCTCCCTTAACTGATCAAACGTATCTTGATGGAAATCATTAAGATAATGCCGTTTAGCAAAGGTATTGATTGTCAAGTCATTAAATCGCTGTTTTATTATATTTCAGGGCTATTGAGATAAAGATAAAATAAATGTGAAAATCGTCTTTAGAGTCCATCACTGTGTCCAATACAGAGACCTGAACTGTAACTCGATATAATATTAGTTTTTAAAAATATTTCATTTTTTTTTTTTTTTTAAAATGATGCCGGTGTTTTGCTGATGAATGCAGTTTTCTTGAAATAACGGGATTCCCTAGTCTTTTGCACTGTAAACAGAAATCTATCCTTGTGTAAGAAGTAAATTCTCACATGGTCCTTCTTAGGCGTCGTCATAGTTGTTATTTTGGTTCAACAACACAATAAAATCTCTCTGTTTGCTTTGTAACAAACAGAATCGAATATATCCTTGCCAGGAGTTGCTATTGTTATTGTTTTGATTTAACGCCCTCTACTGGTCACAAATTTAAGATAGGAATCGTACCAGACTCTTCCTCGTGTAAAGTCAGTCTGGGGAAAGCGAGACTAACTGCTCCCAGTATTCCTTGATCTGCACGATGAATTTTCCATGGAATGGTTTGCACGAGTAATAAGCGTTGTGACATTATGATATGATATGATGTTTCAAAGTGGGCCGACATAAACAGATATGTTATTGGAATCGGAAGGAGCTGATTACATTTCACATTTTATACAATGACTTTCAATTGCAACGCATAAATTTAATGTCCACAAAAGTTATGACATCATAGATCGATATGTCGATTTCAATTCAAATAAAGCATGAAGAAACGAAAAAGAAAAACTTACTGCCATACGGCTGAATCGAACTCAGAGAACATATTCATACGACTGGGGGCAACAACACTCTAACAATGAGTTAACCAGAGTATTCTACAAAAACTATAGGTAAGACTGCCGAAAATTAAGTGGCAAGAAATGAAACGTACATAATTCATGATTTTCATCCGTTACAGTCAAAATATTTGACGTCACAATGCAATGGGCAAATGCTATTGCCGTGGATTGAAAAGAATCTTGTAATTTAGTTTTGTAACATTCATAGAAAGAAATGCTCATATGTATTTTGTGTGTACGTACATGTGTAGCTGAAAAGAAAAGAAATATATGGTAAAAGCATAATTAAACTGTCACTTGTTGCAACACATTTCATGTGTGACTATGTATAGATGGATGTTTCAACTGTTTGAAGTAAAATGTCGGCGAAGTTTTTCCTGTCTATTATACTTAACATTTATTAATTGTATCTATCATCGGAATGCAAGATGGATGACATGTACGTTCCTCTGGTGTCAAGATCCCTGAAACTTTTATTTCTATTAATTTTAAAACTTAAAGCAATATATTATAGCATTAATCAATATTTGCAATTATTACACATACATTAAATACTGGACAGATAACCGCTTTGACGATTAAATTTTATAGTCCTTATTCAAAATAATATGCATTGCATGTGTCACGATTGTCTTGTATGTATTTTTATTTTCATGGCAGGATTAGCATCCCGTTGTGAACCTCTACAATTTATGCTGAATTAGCAGTTCGTATGTTACCTTTTTTGTACCCCGATAGAACCAGTTTCAGGCTATTGTCCTTTTCTATTATATAAACTGCCGCATTGCAGATCTCGACAGAGCTGACCACGGTTTTTACGATGTTACAACGTAGCTAGATAGTGGGTAACCTTTCTCCTAGTAGGGGTAAGTTGATTTTTTATATTTGTAGTGAGTACATTTTTAGTCATCTACCTCGAGTTAAGGAGCTACGCATTTCTATGTATTTTGTCACTTTGGCGTATGTTTATACGAGGTGATGTTTTGCTAGGTGTAGTATATATGTCATCTATGGAATATATATGCACGAGGTTTTTCAGCTACGCTTGTATTGTGCCATGTATAGGGATATATCGGCACGAGATATTGTATGATGTGTTGCCGAGTAGTGTAGGTTTTCACATGTACATTTTCTTGAAACCACGTTTGTTAAGTAGTACGATACACTTAATGATATTTAGTGTTTGTATACGCTATGTGGTTTTGTCCTAAGTTGGTGGACGGTTTTTGTCGTAAGGGTTGAGTTTTGTTATGATCTAATGCGTGTTAGTCTATATAGTGTTAGTTTCTAATAAATGGTATTTTTCTTGAATTTGAATTTAAAGGTTCCATTCCTGTTCCTGTCCATTATTCCAATCCAGTATACTTAGCCGTCATTTGATAGGGGAGTGGCGTGTCATGGCTACAGTGGGGAGTTCAAACACTGGAGGATAACCGGCGGAGGCCTGTTACATGACATGGACTGGACTATGGACTTGGACTTACCGGATGTTTCATACTGCTGTGGATATGAATTGTGTGGACAATTCCGTGTGGACATTTGAATATTTTGTTTGTGGATTTATTGTACATATTGTATATTGAATTTTATTGTATATAAAAAAAATTGTAAATAGAAAAAAACTTTGTTATGCTTGACTGAACAATCGCGACGGCTGTCGTGACAGCATGTATTGTAATAAAAATCAAAAATTGTGACTGAATTTTCAACATTAAAAAATGACTCGGGTCAAAATCTTGCGCTTTACCGCTAAGTTAAAGGCTTTTCTCACTGGTCCATTCTAGTAAGAATATAGGCATACTTTAACCATAATATAATTCTAGGGACATTTTCTATTAAACAAACGAAATAAATACCTGGGAAACAATAGTGTATTTTGATTACCGCCTAAAGGAGTTGACGGTATTTATTAATATTGCTTTGATAAGTAACGATTTCATCCCATGACTGTAAGAGATTGAAATATCCTTACCCAGCTAATCCGAATAGTTGTTTGCACAACACGCTGGCATCAATCACGTC